>JAXCGZ010001960.1:107500-122500 GCA_037179515.1 Halocaridina rubra | reverse complement strand
TTAAAATTTTCTAACTATCATTATTTTACAAAAACGGGGCAGAGCTATCTAAGAAACTGACTTATGAAGCTATTAAAATCTCATACAATTTTCTAAACAGATTACAGTAATACTAAAATTATTATGCAAAAAACTGACAGAGAAATGTATATTTTTTTATCATAAGCATTGTAATAAAAAATCACAAAATCAAACTTACGTATTCTTAATTGCAACATATAGCTAGAAAGCATTGGCAAAATCACTTAAAAACAAGGCTAATAAAGCTATATCATTAATCAAACCGTACACAATACATTTTGACATGATGTATGGAAATACTTCTGAAACAAAATATTTATTATGGAGAGAAATATTAAGAAAACATTCACAAGTACAATATGCAATTACTCTTCAAGGACAAACTGATATGAGAACTTAATGAACACAAAGATTTAATCGTGATTCAAACAATGATATTGCTAAAGCAAAACAATGATAATATCTAAGCAATACAATGATATTATTCAGGCAGAAAACAACTTATTATGATTTGTGCAAATTGTGCAGTTTATCAATGGTACTTACTCTAAAAAAAACTTATCTCTAAGGGAGATTGAGTTTTTGCTTAAATTATCTAAAAGCTAGCAAAACAAATACAAAAAAATATAAATTGTCTTTTCGCACAGTGGTCAAAGACAGTGGGGACATTTTCTTTCCCATTTTTTTCAATTCTAATGCGTGGAAGGACATTGATTAAATAACTAATAAGGGATTTTTCATACCCTTCCTTTCTCTCTTCACTATAGTTAGGACATGTATGGGGATTCTTTCTTTCTGTTTGGATCCCATCAATTTGTTTACGTGGCTTCTAAGGTGTTATTAAGATGTTTTAAAGAACTTCTGTTTCCTCTCTCTTTTCACTAAAGTTAGGACATGTATAGGGATTTTTTTCTTTCTGTTTGGATCCCATCAATTCGTTTACTTGGCTTCTAAAGTGTTATTAAGAGGTTTTAAAAGACTTCTGTTTCCTCTCTCTCTTTTCATTAAAGTTAGGATATGCATAGGGATTTTTTTCTTTCTGTTTGGATCCCATCAATTCATTTACGTGGCTTCTAAAATGTTATTAAGAGGTTTTAAAAGACTTCTGTTTCCTCTCTCTTTTCACTACAGTTAGGACATGTATGGGGATTCCCTTTTTTTCTGGGATTTCATCAATTCGTTTACATGGCTTCTAAAGTGTTATTAAGATGTTTTAAAAGACTTCTGTTTCCTCTCCCTTGCTCATGAAATTTTTGCTAGGCATTATACAACAGAATCCATGTGTCCTCTCCTTTTCACTCCCCCTGCCGTCTTCACTGCAGGCCCAGGTTCGTACACTACCACAAAGTATCTTCTTCTTAAGATTGGCAAGACAAAAAGGAAGCGATCGATGCATCTTCCGAACCCCTCCAGCCTGGCTTTTTCGTCCTACCTTCGGGCCGATCTTGACTAAGACCACCACTGTAGGAGACCTGCAACGTCACAGCGATTTCTCTTCAGTACTGCAATACACACGTACCTTCGAAGCAGACCTCGGGATGAAAATTTGAACCTATGTCACTACTACAGTTGTAAGAAAGGTTCCCTATGACTTCGGGGTGCCAACAATGGCCATATGTCGGTAATCTGAGGCTATACTTTGCCTCCCCTGCAACTGCAAGTGCTTGCAATCTCTATTCAATGGGCAACAGGGACTTGTATGAGAGAGAACAAAATCTAAAGACTTTTAGAGCTTGCAGGTCGGGGCTGCCTGGAAATAGGGTGGTGATGGAAGGTATGTGTCTACACCACTAGTTTATTATTCCAAGATACTTAGGACTTAGCTGAACAACTGATACATAACATTACTCTACTATAGACATCAAAAAGAACAATCATTAAATGCTGAGAAAAGCCACTAAAGAAATATTCTTATTAGCAGTGGCTACAATAATATCAAGTATGAATTCAGGTAAAAGATACAAATCATCAGGTTACTGCTGATTGCATTGTAAAAATAATAATTAGCAACAGGTCATTGAGAGATAGCAACAATAACAGTCAACATAATAATAACGTTACTAATAATCATGATCATAATAAGAATAATAAAAAATTAAATAAGAATACTAAATCAGAAATAGCAATACATATACAATGGAAACTGGCATTCAGAAGTAAGAACGGAGTTCTATACTTATTTTTCATAGTAATGCTCATTCTAACACAGTCTCTTTCACTATTCAAATTCCTGCTGTCATAATATGTATATATATAGAGCATAAGTGGCTCCTTTCGGGCGCCCCAATTTGTCAATGAGAGTTTTATCTATTCTCTAAACAGTTGCGATATGTGGCACAATTATTTATGCAAAAGTCGGCACTACCGATGTCTTATCAGTATTCATGCAATAACAGCATGCAACAATTTATCAACTGAATTATAATGTAGGCACAATTATCGCCTAGCTTCGCTGGGAAAAAACAAAACAAGAATCGATGATGGCAACATTCTCTTAGCATCGGAAGGAGCTCATGTCAGTCTCAAGAGAGAGAGAGAGAGAGAGAGAGAGAGAGAGAGAGAGAGAGAGAGAGAGAGAGAGAGAGAGAGAGATAAAATATATTTTTCTTAAAAAAAAGCATAATATTCGCTTGTAGGGCCCTTCTTTATAACTTAACTTCCTGCCCTTCTATACAAAGGGACAGAGTGCAACTGCAATCATTTTCTAACATCTAGAAAGAAAAAAACAAAAACAAACTAATTTAGTGTACAACTGCAGAAACATCGAAGCATAAATCCATTCCTTTCTGTTTAATATTGCTAAGGACTTTACTATAATAGCATACACATCCTTGTCTATAATGACAATCTTTTTCTTGCTATAAATCAGAGGGTTGAGTCCAAGCACACACTCTCTATAAGGCAACATATCTCTGATAAAATTAAAGCCAAATACTACAATCATATGTGACAATATCTCTACTACTATCAACAAAAGTACAAATATCTATTTCTTAACAAACTTCTTATCATGACTTAAGTATCATTAATTTTAAATTTAAAACTCAACATATAATCTCTGAGAATCTCATAAGAACATAAGAACATAAGAATAGAGGACACTGCAACATGTCTACTGGCACACACGAGGCAGCTCCATTTTTGAATTGTATTTTCAGCATGTCTAACCTATTCTATTCTACTCTACTTATTTATTCTATTTTTCTTTTTATGATTTTTCTAATAAGCCCTAACCTATTCATACCCACCCTACCTCTGTCATATGTCTATCTAATCTACATTTTAAGGTGTCTAAGGTATTGGCATTTACTATCCTACTAGGAAGCTTGTTCCATGCATCAGCTACTCTATTACCAAACCAATTTTTACCAATTTCCCTTTTGAACCTAAATTTATCAAGCTTAAATCCATTATTATGAGTTCTGGTTTGATCATGAATTTTTAAAACTTTATTAATATCTCCCTTGTTAATCCCTTTAAACCATTTATACACTTCAATCATATCCCCCCTAACTCTTCGCCTCTCTAGAGAATGTAGATTAAGTTTTTTTAATCTGTCCTCATATGGTAGATTTCTGATATTGTGTATCATCTTGGTCATTCTTCGCTGCACTCTCTCCAAGGATTCTATTTCCATTCTATAATAGGGTGACCAGAATTGCACAGCATAATCTAAATGGGGCCTAACTAATGCAAGATAGAGCTGCAAAATAACTTTTTCCGTCCTATTGCTAACGCTTCTTGAGATAAATCCTAAAATGCTGTTTGCTTTATTTCTGACTGCTGTGCATTGCTCTCTTGGCTTAAGACTACTACTCACAAGAACTCACAAATCCCTTTCACACTGAGAACTCATGATTTCATGGTTATTTAGCTTATAACTAATATTGTCTTTTATAGTACCCATTTTAACTACTTTACATTTTTCAACATTAAATTCCATTTGCCATTTGTCCGACCATTCAGATAATCTATTTAGATCTTCCTGTAAAGCATGAATGTCTTCTTTTCCATTTATAGTTCTACCTATTTTAGTGTCGTCTGCAAATTTACTTAGGTTACTACTGATATCCGAATCCAGATCATTTAGATATACGATGAATAATAGGGGACCCAGTACCGAGCCTTGTGGTACCCCGCTAGTAACCGACCCCCACTCCGATTTCTCTCCATTTATGCAAACCCTCTGTTTTCTGTCTTTTAACCATTGTTTGATCCATCTGAGAACAGCTCCTCCTATACCATGAGCTTCCAGCTTTTTAACTAATCTTTTGTGAGGAACTCTATCAAAAGCTTTGCTAAAATCTAGATATATTGTATCATATTCTTTGCCACAATCTACTGCCTCGTAAACTTCTGAATAAAAAGACAGTAAGTTTGTAAGGCACGAAAAACCCTTAAGAAACCCGTGTTGTGAAAGTTTTATCAGTCTGTGTAATTCTAGGTGTGCCCTTATTTTATTTGCAATTATGGATTCTAGAATCTTACCCACTGTTGACGTTAAACTTACCGGCCTATAATTATTCTTTTTAACTCGTTCTCCTTTTTTAAATATTGGTACCACATCTGCCAATTTCCACTCCATGGGTACCGATCCTAATTTTATTGAATTATTAAATAATGCAGTTAGTGGACAACTAAGCTCTTCCTTGCATTCCTTTAATATTCTAGCATATATTCCATCAGGTCCCGGAGATTTATGAGCCTTTAATTTATCTATTTCTTTTATTACCTCCTCTCTCGTAATATTTATTGAACTAAGTATATTATCGGGACTGTCTCTGTAAATGGATTCTACTTCCGGAATATTTTCCAAGTTTTCATTGGTAAATACAGATAAGAAATAATCATTTAAACATGTACACATCACTTTATCGTCATCTGTGATATGGCCATTGGCTACTTTAATTGGTCCGACTTTTTCCTTAAATTTTGTTTGATAATGTTGATAAAACCCTTTAGGATTTTCTTTAGCTTCTCCTGCTATTCTAACTTCGTATTTTCTTTTCGACTCTCTAACTATCTTTTTAACTTCCCTGTTTAACTGTATATATTGCTGCCTCAACTGCTCTTCACCTCTTTTTAGTTTCCTGTATATTCCTCTTTTAATACCTATAAGATTCTTTATTCTATTGTTCATCCATTTAGGGTCATTTTTTCTTGATCTGCAATGTTTCATGGGGATATAGTTTCTCTGACTATTCTTAAGAGTCATGACAAAATTGTTATATTCCTCATCCAAATTTATATTAACTGAGGGACTGCTGTTCTTTCCTGTGAGAGAATTTAATGTATTGATCTTATCTTGTGATAATCCTTGGCATGTGGTACTCAAATTTTGGGGTAATCCGCTACCTGCGACCTGACCTGCTGGATTAACTACCCACATCTGTACCCCAGAAATCCCTTCCCATACCTCATTAGATAATTTAGTTTTTAAGCCCTCAAAATCTCCTGCTCTAAAGTTTGGAACAATATTCTTATTTTCCTTTATAGTTTCCTTGAAAATTATGTTAAATCTAATGGAATCATGGTCACTGTTGCCCAATGGTTCACCAACTTCTAAATTTGTAACCATATTCTCTCTATTACTAAGAACTAAATCTAGTGTATTCACCCCCCGTGTTGCTTCAAGTACATGCTGAGAAAGGAAATTGTCTTCTACTACTTCCAAAAACTCCTTAGAGCTACTATCACCTGTTATGGTTTCCCAGTTAATATGTCTAAAATTAAAATTGCCTACAATGCAAACTCTATTTGACCTGGTCACTTTAGAAATTTCATCGTATATAACTTGCGACTTTATATTGTCTAGATCAGGTGGTCTGTAGACTACTCCCACAACTACACTTTCTATATTATTTTTAATTTCAACCCATAAGGTTTCTGAATTTAGATTTGTCTTAATTCCAGACTTAATGCAGCTTCTGAGGCTATCTTTAATATACATAATTACCCCTCCCCCTCTTCTATCTGCACTACGATCAGCATTATAAAGTTTATATCCTGTAATTATGTACTCAGCTTTAAGGTGTTTGCTTTCTAAATTAATCCAACTTTCACTAATGCATATTATATCCGGTCTCTCACTACATACTATGGCTCTCAGTTCTTCTATCTTGTTACCTAAACTATGGCTATTTGTATAATATACTTTTAAACTTTCTCTAGCTTTACCCTTCTTGTGGCTATTCTTTTTGTTAATATTTGTTCTATGTAACAAATGGTTCTTATCCTTAGACTCCCAGTTATATGACCCACTATTTACTGAACCCTTACTGACTAATTTCTCTGCACAAGTATTATTCATTTCATTATTTGTGTCTAACAAAACCCCCCTACTTCTCTGTCTATCATACCAGCCAATACCGAGACACCTGAATTAGAAAGATGCACTCCATCCCTTGCATACATATGCTTACGACTAGTGAAGTGATCCCACCCGTCTATAAAACCTATATTATTCTCCCGACAGAAGACATTCATCCTAGCATTTACTCCTATAGCTCGAGACCACCACTCTGAACTTTGGCTAAGCCTAGGGAGAATACCACACATCACAGGAACTGCACCCCTTTTCCTGATCTTATCCAGGGCTTGTCTATACAACCTAATCAGCTCTTCACTTCTACCATCCTGCACGTCATTTCCCCCAGCTATCAAGCAAACAACATCTTTTTTCTCAATCCAGCTATTTATTGACTCACCCACCTTCTTCATACCTGCTCCAGGGAAAAAATATTTTCCTCTAACTCTATGCCTGAGTTTCCTGTCTACATATCTGCATAGTGAATCCCCTACAATTACCAAAGAACGAGACTTATCCGGAGGATGGGTTACTCCGACCTTGGGAGACTTACCTAGGCTCTTGACCTGAGAGCTTTTCCCACTTCCATTTCTACGATCGCTAGTACACCTATCTGACTCTATGGGTCCTGAAGAATTACTGCTGCCACTGTCACCTTTATCTCTAAGTGAACTAAATGAATTAGCAACTTGTAGTCTAAAAGTATCATTTTTCTTAAGAACCATCTTCGTTGAACCCTTATTCACAACTTTCCAGTCGTCTTCACTATTCAATTGTCCCTTCCTGGTTAACACCTCTACCTTACCTCTCAGATCCCTGTTCTCCTCTGCTAAGGATCTGACCTCCTGCCTGACTGCGGCCAACTCATTTCTTAAATTAAAAATGAGTTTGCTTGCGTCACCGAGGACAAATCCCCAGCACAGCCACAAACAGCACCAACAACGACACCACCACCAACACCACTACCACTAACACCACCAGCACAAAGAACACCACCACTCTCCATTGTACTAAGTATGGTCAAGACTAGAGCTACTGGAAGCATGTCCTCACTGGATGAACCCACAATTATCTTAATTAACTTAATTTTAATTTTAAATTCATGACAATGATAGGGATTAACAATAATTATCTCTAGATAATCTTTTTCAAAACTCTTTAATTATAATATATCAAAGGGATTAAAATTTTAAAGATTTCTTCAATACAAAAAGAACTATATAACAAAAACGGGTATCTGAAAAAATATAAAAAGTCTGTCTAAGTGTATGCAATAATAAAAACAAAAGTATATATCATTAGCAACAGTAAAGAATGCATTTTGCCTAAGTTTCAAAATCTCGTAAGGAGTTGTACATGAACAATTCAAACAGAAAATATATATATTCTTTTACTATCTCGAATTTGACTTATTTGAATTACTATACAACGGAATTTCCTCCAGAACAGGGAGAAGTTCGACATATAACTGTTCTGTCTGTTTGCTCACTGAAGCACAATTGGGTACTTTTATTATTACCCTCCCTTTTATTACTTAATTTTTCCTGCTCTTATACTGCCCCAAGGTTTGCCTTCAGGGCTGCGGCTGACTATCTTTTACAGAGGGGGGGGTGCACATGTGGGCGCTGTTTTCTTCCCTGTTCTTTTGGCTTCTGGATCAACTTCTGCTCTCTCAAATACGGGAAACGGCTGTGTAACATTCATGTTGTCATTTCTTGTGAATTTACACTCTTTCTTTATGACCAGGCTGAAATAATTTTGATAAACATTATCATGACTAAAACCTTCAAAGTTTTATTTTATATATCCAACATATTTCTTCGGACAAATAATGTATATACTGCAGCTAGCAAAGAAAATAAAGAATCATTCATAGATTCACGTCCTTTATCACGTAATATCTACCTTGGAGTTCTCGGAAATCAAATAATAATCTCATTGGCGGAGTAGGGGATGAAACAAAAATAAAACAAACTTGGACTCTCAACCATATCTGGGCAGGTGGAGAATCATTTTCTCAGAAATATCCCTCAATAGATATTGCAACAGCGCATCACCTCCCATAAATATACTCGGATATGGCGTGCACATAGACCCGACGGAGCAGGGGGACTACCCTCGCAGACTCCCTCCCCAATCATGCTTCCCAACGGTCTTTCACCCCCTAGAGCAACCCCCCCATTATACCCCCAGTCATTCATACTCATTCTCTCTCACATTCGCCACTTTCAAGACACTCATTCTCTTTCTCTCTGCATACTTCCCTTCTAGTCATTTTTCCTATTTACTGCGTACGCATTTCCCTTCCCTTATCACTCTGAAGGAGTGGGTGAGTGAAATCTTGGTTAGGCCATGTGGTCACATGACTGCCTCACCAGTCCTAGGTCCCTATGTACCCCCACTAGGGTACGTCCTAGCTACACAATAACTCTCTTTCTTCCCTCCAACACTGAGGGTATGAGCTTGTTGGCGGTCTCGAGGCGTATCCCTCATGGCTGTTAGACCCCATTCTTTCTCCCATCTAAGATACGTTAGGGTTAACTTAAGAAACCCGTCATACCCCAGTACAGCCCAAATTCTCTCAAGTTTACTGTTAATTTTGCCTGCATAGCGCGAAATAAAAAACTCATATCTAAATAATATTACAAAATTTCTTATCCTTCAAAATTAAATGCCACACACGTATGTTAATATCAATTTCTCATCATAACAATATTAAAAGAACGATCTGTCGTTTATGTCTTTCTTTCGCTAAAATATTACTCCAGCGGAGAAACAGAACAAAAAAAAGAAAGAAACTTGAAAACAGGTGCAAGGATCTTATCACTCGATTTCTTACCCTTTAAGAAATGAATATAAAAATAATTTTACTCGTACTTTAAACATCAAAAATCAGTACAATTACTATATCTTTATAATAAATAGGTTGGAAGATCGATGGGTCATTTCCCCATTCCTTTCTTGGAAATCACACGTGTTCTAAGAAAAACCCTAAAAGCGGATTCAAGTATACTTCTCACTATAATTCTTACGCTTAAGAAATTAATATAATAGTGATTTCACGTACCTTAAATTTTTCAATTAAAATCAATACATTCGCGTTCTTATAATTCAATCTAGGCATTAATGCAAATAAATGGAACAACCTGTAAACGCAATTACTCCTATTATTCTTCAAATTATAGCCAAAAATGGAGTTTATTACTGCTTATAGCTATTAGCACAAATTATCCATGTTAGTAATGGGTACAGAAATTCTACTTTTATTAACTTATTAGGAACCACACCCCTCATAGGCGGGTTGGCTGAGCCAAAGCATAACTACAAGGTAAAATGGCGGCATCCATCGACCTCAATTTCTTTTAATAATTGTCCCATTACTCACTGGATTCAGATCACAAGTACTTAGCTATTTTAAGGAGGTGGTCCTGAAGAACATCATGGTAGAAGGCAAGGAAGGCGGGGGTTCTCCTTTCTGGGCGTTTGAGGTTCCCGCCAAGTTCTCCATCTCTCGAGTAAAATCGACGAATCACCATCTTCTTGGTCGGATCCGGCAACTTCTGCTTCTTGTAATGGGCATTGACACTCAATGCCCCGGTCACATTTTGGATCACTGTGACGGTGACATCCATGAATGCGCTCATTGGTACTTTTACTGCTGCGGAGGGGGCCTTGCCAATACGGAGGCGGGGGAGACTAGCTCGATCTGGTAATATGATACTGTAGGTGAAGGGAGAGCTCTGACCTTCTCAGCATCACTCTCTCACTGCTGGTAAGTGTCTAGATGTTTCTTCACTTGAACTTTTCTTCCATAGATGCTTTATATTTTTTTCTTTTGTATATTTTTTTCTTCTTTCTCTTTGGCAAAGTATCGGCGTGGATTGATCCCGAGCTGTTCACCAAATTTGTGGTATTGCAGGATTTTATTCCATCGCGTGTCATCAAATTTCTAGTATAGTGGTGTGACTATTCCACCTGAGTTAAAATTATGGTAGCGTGGTTGGTGAAAAACATCTTTTCTATATTTATTTATTGGTTAACGTACATATATGTTCTCAGAGCTCCCATTACTACAGTTCCTGTCACGAATAATTCCAAATTCCCACCCCCAAGGGGGAGGCTAGCTAAGCTGTGCAACAAAACGTCTGCCCTTGACAAGGCTCAGTCTAAGTCTGATGCCTTATAGTTACTCAGGGCATTCTGTGGGGTATTCGAGGGCGTTGTGACATCACCGCCACAGTTAGCATGTCTGAAATGCCTTGTGAAGTTATAGGCATCTTTAATATGAATTACAACACTATATATATATATATATATATATATATATATATATATATATATATATATATATATATATATATATATATATATATATATATATATATATATATATATATATATATATATATATATATATATATATATATATATATATATATATATATATATATATATATATATATATATATATATATATATATATATATATATATATATATATATATATATATATATATATATATATATATATATATATATATATATATATATATATATATATATATATATATATATATATATATATATATATATATATATATATATATATGCATGTATATATATATATATATATATATATATATATATATATATATATATATATATATATATATATATATATATATATATATATATATATATATATATATATATATATATATATATATATATATATATATATATATATATATATATATATATATATATATATATATATATATATATATATATATATATATATATATATATATATATATATATATATATATATATATATATATATATATATATATATATATATATATATATATATATATATATATATATATATATATATATATATATATATTTTTTTTTTTTTTTTTTTTTATGAGATATATATATATATATATATATATATATATATATATATATATATATATATATATATATATATATATATATATATATATATATATATATATATATATATATATATATATATATATATATATATATATATATATATATATATATATATATATATATATATATATATATATATATATATATATATATATATATATATATATATATATATATATATATATATATATATATATATATATATATATATATATATATATATATATATATATATATATATATATATATATATATATATATATATATATATATATATATATATATATATATATATATATATATATATATATATATATATATATATATATATATATATATACATATATATATATATATATATATATATATATATATATATATATATATATATATATATATATATATATATATATATATATATATATATATATATATATATATATATATATATATATATATATATATATATATATATATATATATAATATATATATATATATATATATATATATATATATATATATATATATATATATATATATATGAATCATTTTTTACCCCGACCGGGACTCGAACCTAGGACTTATGATTACTAAGTCAAGGCGCTACCACTACACCACAGAAGGTTAAAAGGAACCCAACCTTATAGCTTATATCTGCTATACTTAGGAATGAACACATTCTAACTGAATGCCACTATGTTCATATTACATATTCCCCAACCTCACTCGTGGCTTCATTTTAGCATTTAATTCAATTCCCAATCTCATTCGGGCCATGAAATAACCAATTAGCTCATTATATATGTGAAAACATGAATCATTTTTTACCCCGACTGAGACTCGAACCTAGGACTTATGATTACTAAGTCAAGACGCTACCACTACACAACAGAAGGTTAAAAGGAACCCAACCTTATAGCTTATATCTGCTATACTTAGGAATGAATGCATTCTAACTGAATGCCACTATGTTCATATTACAGATTCCCCAACCTCACTCGTGGCTTCATTTTAGCATTTAATTCAATTCCCAATCTCATTCGGGCCATGAAATAACCAATTAGCGCATTATATATGTGAAAACATGAATCATTTTTTACCCCGACCGGGACTCGAACCTAGGACTTATGATTACTAAGTCAAGGCGCTACCACTACACCACAGAAGGTTAAAAGGAACCCAACCTTATAGCTTATATCTGCTATACTTAGGAATGAACGCATTCTAACTGAATGCCACTATGTTCATATTACAGATTCCCCAACCTCACTCGTGGCTTCATTTTAGCATTTAATTCAATTCCCAATCTCATTCGGGCCATGAAATAACCAATTAGCACATTATATATGTGAAAACTTGAATAATTTTTTACCCCGACCGGGACTCGAACCTAGGACTTATGATTACTAAGTCAAGGCGCTACCACTACACCACAGAAGGTTAAAAGGAACCCAACCTTATATCTTGTATCTGCTATACTTAGGAATGAACGCATTCTAACCGAATGCCACTATGTTCATATTACAGATTCCCCAACCTCACTCGTGGCTTCATTTTAGCATTTAATTCAATTCCCAATCTCATTTGGGCCATGAAATAACCAATTAGCACATTATATATGTGAAAACATGAATCAAATTTTACCCCGACCGGGACTCGAACCTTGGACTTATGATTACTAAGTCAAGGCGCTACCTCATGAGTACCACATGCCAAGGATTATCACAAGATAAGATCAATACATTAAATTCTCTCACAGGAAAGAACAGCAGTCCCTCAGTTAATATAAATTTGGATGAGGAATATAACAATTTTGTCATGACTCTTAAGAATAGTCAGAGAGACTATATTCCCATGAAACATTGCAGATCAAGAAAAAATTACCCTAAATGGATGAACTATAGAATAAAGAATCTTATAGGTATTAAAAGAGGAATATACAGGAAACTAAAAAGAGGTGAAGAGCAGGTGAGGCAGCAATATATACAGTTAAACAGGGAAGTTAAAAAGATAGTTAGAGAGTCGAAAAGAAAATACGAAGTTAGAATAGCAGGAGAAGCTAAAGAAAATCCTAAAGGGTTTTATCAACATTATCAAACAAAATTTAAGGAAAAAGTCGGACCAATTAAAGTAGCCAATGGCCATATCACAGATGACGATAAAGTGATGTGTACATGTTTAAATGATTATTTCTTATCTGTATTTACCAATGAAAACTTGGAAAATATTCCGGAAGTAGAATCCATTTACAGAGACAGTCCAGATAATATACTTAGTTCAATAAATATTACGAGAGAGGAGGTAATAAAAGAAATAGATAAATTAAAGGCTCATAAATCTCCGGGACCTGATGGAATATATGCTAGAATATTAAAGGAATGCAAGGAAGAGCTTAGTTGTCCACTAACTGCATTATTTAATAATTCAATAAAATTAGGATCGGTACCCATGGAGTGGAAATTGGCAGATGTAGTACCAATATTTAAAAAAGGAGAACGAGTTAAAAAGAATAATTATAGGCCGGTAAGTTTAACGTCAACAGTGGGTAAGATTCTAGAATCCATAATTGCAAATAAAATAAGGGCACACCTAGAATTACACAGACTGATAAAACTTTCACAACACGGGTTTCTTAAGGGTTTTTCGTGCCTTACAAAAACTTACTCTCTTTTTATTCAGAAGTTTACGAGGCAGTAGACTGTGGCAAAGAATATGATACAATATATCTAGATTTTAGCAAAGCTTTTGATAGAGTTCCTCACAAAAGATTAGTTAAAAAGCTGGAAGCTCATGGTATAGGAGGAGCTGTTCTCAGATGGATCAAACAATGGTTAAAAGACAGAAAACAGAGGGTTTGCATAAATGGAGAGAAATCAGAGTGGGGCTCGGTTACTAGCGGGGTACCACAAGGCTCGGTACTGGGTCCCCTATTATTCATCGTATATCTAAATGATCTGGATTCGGATATCAGTAGTAACCTAAGTAAATTCGCAGACGACACTAAAATAGGTAGAACTATAAATGGAAAAGAAGACATTCATGCTTTACAGGAAGATCTAAATAGATTATCTGAATGGTCGGACAAATGGCAAATGGAATTTAATGTTGAAAAATGTAAAGTAGTTAAAATGGGTACTATAAAAGACAATACTAGTTATAAGCTAAATAACCATGAAATCATGAGTTCTCAGTGTGAAAGGGATTTGGGAGTTCTTGTGAGTAGTAGTCTTAAGCCAAGAGAGCAATGCACAGCAGTCAGAAATAAAGCAAACAGAATTTTAGGATTTATCTCAAGAAGCGTTAGCAATAGGACGGAAAAAGTTATTTTGCAGCTCTATCTTGCATTAGTTAGGCCCCATTTAGATTATGCTGTGCAATTCTGGTCACCCTATTATAGAATGGAAATTGAATCCTTGGAGAGAGTGCAGCGAAGAATGACCAAGATGATACACAATATCAGAAATCTACCATATGAGGACAGATTAAAAAAACTTAATCTACATTCTCTAGAGAGGCAAAGAGTTAGGGGGGATATGATTGAAGTGTATAAATGGTTTAAAGGGATTAACAAGGGAGATATTAAAAAAGTTTTAAAAATTCATGATCAAACCAGAACTCGTAATAATGGATTTAAGCTTGGTAAATTTAGGTTCAGAAGGGAAATTGGTAAAAATTGGTTTGGTAATAGAGTAGCTGATGCATGGA
>JAXCGZ010001960.1:100000-102500 GCA_037179515.1 Halocaridina rubra | reverse complement strand
ACGGGTAGGGTGTCTGGGGTTGAAAGGGGGATAGCGAGAGAAGGTGTGGCATTATTGCTGAGTGAATGGATGGTAAATAAGGTAGTGGAATGGAAAGAAGTGTCATCTATGCTGATGTGGGTGAGGGCTAGGATAGGAAGGGAATGTTGGGCTTTTGTTTGTGCGTATGGGCCAGGATGTGAGAGAAGTGAGGAAGAGCGGGATGAATTCTGGAATGAGTTAACTAGATGTGTGGATGGTCAGAGTAGAAGGAACTATGTAGTTGTGTTGGGTGACTTGAATGCCAGAGTGGGTGATGGAGAGATAGAAGGTGTTGTAGGAAAGTATGAGGTACCAGGTGGGAATGAGAGTGGCGAGAGACTGTTAGATATGTGTGTGGAGCAAGAGTTGGTGATAGGTAATAGTTTATTTAAGAAGAAGTTAATAAATAAGTATACATGGATGAGAGTGGCAAATGGAAGAGTTAAAGAAAGAGTATTGATGGATTATGTGTTGGTAGCAAAGAGCATGATTGGTAGAGTGAAAGATGTGCATGCATTCAGGGGTGTGGCTGCTGGGATGTCTGATCATTTTTTGGTTGAAGCAAAAGTGGTACTAGCAAAAGAGTGGGGAAATAGTGTGGGGGGATGTAGAAGGGAAATAGTGAAGGTGGAAGAGTTGAAAAAGCCAGAGAAGAGACAGGAATATCAGGACAGGTTGAGAGTGGCATATGTCAGGGTGAAAGAAAGAGCAGTTGGGGAGTTAGGGAAGGAATGGGGGTTGATGAAAGAATGTTTAGTGGGACATGCAAGTGATGTGTGTGGAAAGAGGTTTGTTGGAGGTGGCATGAGGAGGGGCAGCGAGTGGTGAAATGAAGGGATGAAAATGAAGGTGGAAGAGAAAAAGAGGGCTTTTGAGGAATGGCTGCAGTGTAAAAGTAGGGAGAAGTATGAAAGATATAGGGAGAAAAATGTGGAAACCAAGCGGAAGGTAGAGGAAGAGAAGAGGTTGGCAAATGTTAGGTGGGGACAGGATTTTAGTAGGTCATATGAGGAGAATAAAAAGAAGTTTTGGAAAGAAGTGAAGAGAGCAAGGAAGGGTGGATCGAGGATGGAAGATACAGTGAAAGATGTGAATGGAGAGATGTTAAGAGGGAACGATGCAAGGAAAAGATATGCAGAATATTTTGAGTGCTTGGTGAATGTTAAGGAAGATAGAGAGGCAGCTATAGTGGCAGTGGGAGGAGTTCAAGGGCCAGTAATGGGAGATGAAAATGAGAGAGAGATTACAAGAGAGGAGGTGAAAAGGGCAGTGTATGAAGCGAAAGCAGGTAAAGCACCTGGAATGGATGGTGTGAGAGCGGAGATGTTGAAAGAAGGGGGTGTGACTGCATTGGAATGGTTAGTGAGAGTTTTTAATATATGCTTTATGTTGTCATTGGTGCCAGTGGATTGGGTGATTACCTGTATAGTGCCCCTATACAAAGGTAAGGGAGATATGTATGAATGCAGTAATTTTAGGGGTATAAGTTTGTTAAGTGTGGTAGGAAAAGTGTATGGTAGGATACTGGTTAATAGGATTAGGGATAAGACAGAATATGTGATCGCGGAAGTGCAGAGTGATTTTAGGAGAGGTAGAGGTTGTATAGATCAGATTTTTATAGTTAGGCAGTTATGTGAGAAATATTTAGCAAAGGGTAAGGATGTGTATTTTGCATTTTTGGATCTGGAGAAAGCATATGATAGAGTTGATAGAGAGGCTATGTGGAATGTTTTGAGATTATATGGAATCAATGGTAAATTGTTGCATGCAGTGAAGAGTTTGTATGAGGGTAGTAGAGCTTGTGTTAGGGTAGGGAATGAAGTGAGTGAGTGGTTTCCAATGAGTGTGGGACTGAGACAGGGATGTGTGATGTCACCATGGCTGTTCAATTTGTATATTGATGGAGTTGTAAGAGAGGTGAATGAGCGAGTGCGTGGTCGAGGTTTGAGAATGGTAGATGGGGATGATAACGAGTGGGAGCTGAATCAGTTGCTGTTTGCAGATGATACTGTGGTGGTGGCAGATTCAGAGGAAAAGCTGTGTCAGTTAGTGTCAGAATTTGGAATGGTGTGTGAGAGAAGGAAGTTACGAGTGAATGTGGGAAAGAGTGAGGTTATGAGGTGTACAAGAAATGAGGATGGCGCTGGATTGCATGTTATGTTGAATGGAGAGACACTTGAGGAGGTTAATCAGCTTAAGTATTTAGGCTCGGTTATAGCTGCAAATTGTGGAGTGGAAGCAGATGTGTGTCACAGAGCGAATGAAGGATGTAAAGTGTTGGGTGCGTTGAATGGAGTGATGAAGAATAGAGGGTTGGAAATGAATGTTAAGAAAGTTTTGCATGAGAAAGTGGTTGTGCCAACTGTGATGTATGGATCAGAGTTATGGGGTATGAAAGTAAGTGAGAGACGGAAACTAAATGTGTTTGAGATGAAGTGCCTGAGGAGTAGGATTGGTGTATCTAGATTGGATAGGGCTA
>JAXCGZ010001960.1:65000-87500 GCA_037179515.1 Halocaridina rubra | reverse complement strand
GGACAAGGAAATGTTCAGAAATATTTATGTAGCCTATGTGAGGCCAAAACTCGAATATGCAGCCCCCTTTTGGAATCCGCACTTGAAAAAGCACATAGCTAAGCTTGAAAAAGTTCAAAGACATGCCACGAAACTGGTGCCAGAAATACGCAATCTCAGTTATGATGAGAGGCTGAGGGAATTAGACTTACCATCACTCGAAGCTAGAAGAGTGAGGGAGGATATGGTGACAGTCTTTAAATTCCTTCATGGTTATGATAGAGTGGATCGGGATCGATATTTTAATATGGCTGGCTCTAGAACTAGAGGTCATAGATTGAAGCTTCGTAAGAAAACTTCTTTGCAGGATGCAAGGAAATACTTTTTCATTGTAAGAGTAGTTGATAATTGGAATTGGCTAAGCGAGGAGGTAGTTAATGCTATCTCAATCCATAGTTTTAAGGACAGGTATGATAAGTATGACTAAGTATAAAATGGAACCGATCAGGAAACGGGAAGATACAAGCTTTGGGCTCTTTCCCGTAAACACAATTAGGTAATCACAATTAGGTAATCACAGATCCTTTCTCTTACCAATATTCGAACCTAGAAATCACTTGCAAGCATCACTGAATATAATCTAGATAACGTGTTACTATTACTAAACATTTGTTGATGTTTATATTTTATTATATATATATGTATGCATGTATATGAATATAAATATATAATATATATATATATAATATATATAATATTATATAATATATATATATATATATATATATATATATATATATATATATATATATATATATATATATATATATATATATATATATATATTATATATATATATATATATATATATATATATATATATATATATATATATATATATATATATATATATATATATATATATATATATATATATATATATATATATATATATATTTATATATATATATAATATTATATTATATATATATATATTATATATATATATATACATATATATATATATATATATATATATATATATATATATATATATATATATATATATATATATATATATATATATATATATATATATATATATATATATATATATATATATACATATATATGTATGTACATATGCATGTATGGATGCGTCGTGGGGTTTATCCCCCCATTTGACACCAATGTCGTGGAGTTTTCATCCCACTAGTTTTTAACAATTATTGTGGTGTTATTCTCTCTTGGTAGCGTGGTTGGTGATAACAGACAAGCATCTTCTCTATATGTGTTTATTTCTAGGTTAACAATTAATTCCTCAGAGCTCCAATTCCTACAGTTCCTGTCACGATCGATTCCCGATTCCCGCCCCCAAGGGGGAGACGGCTAAGCTGTGGACGTGACTTCTGCTCCTGGCAAGGTCTAATCTCTCACTGACTGGGCTCTGTTGCTACTCGTGACGGTCGGTGGGTATCTAGTGCGTCACTGCCACCCGGCACTTATAGGCATCTATGAAATGCCTTGTGAGGCTATAGGCATCTATAATATACCTTACTACACTCCCCACCACCAAACTGAAATATCTCCCATATTTCTGATTGAGCATAACTACTTCTATGAGAGCCTTATAATTTTCTAACTATCATTATTTTACAAAAACAGGGCAGAGCTATCTAAGAAACTGACTTATGAAACTATTACAGTCTCATACAGTTATCTAAGCAGATTACAGTAATGTCAGAATTACTATGCAAAACGCTGACAAAGAAAAATCTGTTCTTTATAAATAGCATTGTAATTAAAATCACAAAATCAAACTTAAGTATTCTCAATTGCAATATATAGCTAATTAGCATTGGAAAAATTACTTAAGAACAGAGCTAATAAAGCTATTTCATTAATCAAACAGTACACAATACATTTGGACATGATGTATGAAAGCACTTTTAAAACAAAACACTTGTCATGGCGTGAAAAATTAAAAACATTCACAATTACAATATGTAATTACTATTCAAAGACAAGCTGATATGAGAACTCAATTAACATAATATAAAACACATTCGTCTATGATCTTTCTTCACAAAGATCTGCATACCACCCCTCAACCTAAGAACTAAATGAGGAGTGGATTCTTCTGCGAACTCAATGAACACAAAGATTAACTCGTGATTTAAAACAATGATAATATTTAAGTAGAAAACAACTTATTTTGATTTTTGCAAATTGTACAATTTATCAATGGCACTTATTCAAATAAACTTACATTAAGGGAGACTCTGAGGTTTTTTTCATTTAAAATTATCTTAAAGCTAAAAAAAAAATGCAAATATTGTCTTTGCACATCGTGGTCAAAGACGGTGGGGGCATTTTCTTTCCCATTTTTTTCAATTCTAATACATGGGGGAGCATACTTTGTAATTTAACTAATAAGGGATTTTCCATACCCTTTCTTTCTCTTTTCCCTAAAGTTATGATATGCATGGGGATTCTTCCTTTCCCATTTTTCATTTTTAAATTTTTGGGGGATTTTCATTTCCCCAGCCCCACTAAGGGGGAAACTGCTAGAACTTGCAATTTCTCTCTTCTATTTTCCCGGGCCTTTCGCCTGACCACTTTGAGGTAGGCCCGGGTTTGTACACGAACCACGAATCCTCTTCTTATCTGGAGACTGGCAAGAAAAAAGGGAGGGCGTTGATGCATCAATCGGATCAGCTGGCATCTATCCCGCCCACTTTTGTGCGACTTTCGAGGTGGCCTTAGACTTTGTCCATCTCTCACACTCCTCCTCAAATAAGGCGGATCTCACTTCAATAGCTGAAAAATACCATCATACTGAAGTAGATTCCAAGGCCGGATATTAAAGTGTAATGTCGCTAATACAAATGCAGAAAGAATACATATGACCTCTGCAAACAAACAAAGGCCTTTTGCCTGCATCCCGAGGGTATACTTCGCCTCCCTGCTTCTGCAGGCAATTGCAGTCTCTCCCATGGGTAAAATTGACTGGTCTGTGAAAATCAAATTTGAAAATTGCAGGTCGGGGCTGCCTTGAAATAGGGTGGTAAAGGAAAGTATGTATCTCCACTATTAGATTATTATTCCAAGATACTTAGGACTTAGCTGAGTAACTGAAACATAACATTACTCTACTATAGATATAAAAAAGAACAGTCATTAAAAGCTGAGAACAGCCACTATAGAAATACTCTTATTAGCAGTGACTGCAGTAACATCAAGCATGAATTCAAGATAAAATATACAAATCATTTGGTTACTGCTGATAGCATTCACTAAAATAACAATTATGCAAAAGTCCATGGAGTGATAGCAACAATTAACAGCCAACATAATAATAACAATACTACTCAGGAATAGCAGCTCATATGCAATTGATACTGGCATTTCAAAGTAAGAACGGAGTCTTACACTCATACTCCACAGAGATGCTCTTTCTAACACTGTCTCCATTGGCTATTTGAATTCCTGCTGTCATAATATGTATATATATCTGTATATATATATATATATATATATATATATATATATATATATATATATATATATATATATATATATATATATATATATATATATATATATATATATATATATATATATATATATATATATATATATATATATATATATATATATATATATATATATATATATATATATATATATATATATATATGTATATACATATGTATGTATATATATATATATATATATATATATATATATATATATATATATATATATATATATATATATATATATATATATATATATATATATATATATATATATATATATACATACATATATATATATAGGAGCATACTCATCAACTTTCTGGTTGCCCAATTTGTCACTGGGAGCTTTATCTATTTTCTAAAACAGTTGCAGTATGTGGCAGAAAAACTCATACAATAATCAGTTCAACTGATGTCATCAGTATTTATGCAATATCAGCATGCAAAAACTTATTAACTGAAATAAAACTTGGTCACACTTATCATCTAGCAAATTTGCAAAGAAATCTAAAACGAATCAATGATCATAATACTCTGTAATTATAGAGAAATAACATTGTTCAGTATATAAAGGGTAAAAGGATGAGAGAGAGAGAGAGAGAGAGAGAGAGAGAGAGAGAGAGAGAGAGAGAGAGAGAGAGAATTTACTTTTCTTAAAAAAGAATATATAATTTCGCTTGTAAAGCCCTTTTTTATGACTTGACTTCCTGCCCAAACTATACAAGTGGACAGAGCGCAACTGCAATCATTTTCTAACATCTAAAGAAGAATAAAAACAAAATAACTTACTGCACAACTGCAGAAACATCGAAGCATAAATCCATTCCTTTCTGTTTAACAATGCAAAGGACTTTACTGAAATGAGCATACACATCCTTGTCTTTTATGACAATCTTTTCTATTTCTATAAATCAGAGGGTTGAGTCGAAGCGCACACTTGCTATAAGTCAGCATACCCCTAATGAAATCAAGCCAAAATACTACAATCATATGTGATAATATCTCTACTATTATCAACAAAATTACAGTTATCTTTTCTTAATAAACAACTTAAAAGGACTTGAATATCATTATTTTTAAATTTCAAACTCAACATATAAGCTCTGAGAATCTCAGTTATCTTAATTAGCTCAATTGTAATCATAAATTTCATGACAATGATAGTAATTAAAAATAATTATCTTTAGATAAGCTTTTTCAAAACTCTTTAATTACAATATATCAAAGGGATAAAGATATTAAAGATTTTTCAACACAAAGAAAAAACTATTTAAAAAAAAAACATGTATCTGAAAAGAGTATAGATAGGTTAACTCTGTGTGTGCGACAATAAAATTAAAAATCATATTTCATTTGCAACATTAAAGAATGCATTTTGCATAAGTTTCATAATCTCTTAAGGAGTTGTACATGGAAAATTAATATCTATGTATATTCTTCTACGATCTCAAATTTGAATTTTTTCAAGTGACCATTCAACAGAACTACTTCAGGAGACAGGGGGGAGTTATACCTTTTTCTCCTTTGCATACCCACAATCGGGTAGAACTTAACTAACTTCCTTTTTTACTCTCTTTCCTTTTCCTACACAAAAATGCTGCCCAATATCTGTCTTCTGGCCTTCAAATGGCTAGCTTTCGCGGGGAGTTTTGCATGTAGGAGCTGTTCCTCCCCTGTCTCTTTGGTTTCTGGATCAACTTCATCTCTTTCAAATACAGGAAATGGCTGTTTGACATTTTTGTTGTCATTTCTTGTGAATTTACACTCCCTTCTTCATGACCAAGCTGAAATAATTGTGACAAACATTATCACAGCTAAAACTTTCGTCTTATTTTATCTAGCTAACATATCCTTTCGGACAAATGATGTATATACTGCAGCTGGAAAGGAAAATAAAGAATAATTCATCGATTCACGTCCTTTTTCACTTAATATCTATCTAGGAATTCTCGAACGTCGAATAATAATCTCATTGGCGAGTAGGGGTCGAAACAAATACAATAAAATTTGCAGCTCAACCATATCTGGGCAGGTGGAGAATTATTTTCTCTAAAATATCCCTCAATAGGTATCTCACCAGCTACATCACCTCCCATAAAAATACACTAATATGGCCTGCATAAAGACCCAGTGGAGCCGGGGAAGGATCCTCGCAGACTCCTTCCCCGTCATGCTTCCTCAACGGACTTTCCCACGATTCCACGCACGAAAGCAACCCCCCCATTATACCTCCAGTCAGTAATACCCATTGTCTTCCGCATTCGATACTTTCAAGACACTCACCCCCTTTCTTTCTGTATACTTCCCTTCTACTTACAACGCGTTGGTTTCCCTCCCCCACCCCTCTGAAGGAGTGGGTGTGTGAAACCGCGGTTGGGCCGTGTGGTCACATGACTGCATCACCAGTCCTAGGTTCCCCCTCTACTCCCACTAAGGTGCATTAAGACTACACAATAACTTCCCCAACCCCAACACTCTGAGGGCGTGAGTTTGTTGAGGTGTGTCCCTCACAGCTATCAAACCCCATTCTTTCTCCCCCTCTACGCTACGTTAGGGTTACACTGAAACCCCCTCTACCCCAGCACACCACAAATCACTCGATTCTACTCTTACCACCTGCATAGCATGAAAAAAATAAAAACTCGCTGTATCTAACAGTAAAGATCTAAATAACATCTTAGAACGTTCTTATTCATCAAAAGGATATGTGATACCCACAGTTTAATATCAATTCTCTATAATACGACGTTGGAAAAACGATCGGTCATTTCTGTCTTTCTCTCGCCAAAGTATTACACCCGCGAAAAAAGAAAAATAGAAAGAACCTTGGAAACAGGTGCAAGGATTTTCTCATTTGATTTCTTACGCTTTAAGAAATTAATATAAAGATGATTTTACACGCACATTCAATCTTTTTCAATTAAAATCAATACATTTGCCTGTTTAATAATCAACTTAGGCATTAATACAAAGAAACTAAACACCCTTCAAATACAATTTCATTATATTATTCAAATAGTAGCAAAAATGGAGTTTATTACTGCTTATAGCTATTAGTGCAAATTATCCATGTTGGTAATGCGTACAGAAATTCTACTTTTTTTAACTTACTAGAGCCACACCCCTCATAGGTGGGTTGGCTGAGCTAAAGCGCGATTACAAAGTAAAATGGCGGCATCCGCCAACCTCAGTTTCTTTTAATAATGGTCCCATTACTCACTGGATGCAGATCACAAGTACTTAGCAATTTTGAGAAACTGCTTGAAGAACATCATGGCAACAGGCAATGGAGGAGGGAGTTCTTCTTTCTTCTGGGTGTGGGAGGTTCCTGCCAACTTCTCCATCTTTCTCGTAAAATCAACGAATCACCATCTTCTTGGTTGAATCCGGGAATATATACTTCTGGTAAAGGCGTTTTCTCTCAAAGCCCCCGTCACACTTCGGTTCACTGTGACGGTGGCATCCATGAAGGCGCTCCTTGTCCTTTTACTGCTGGGGGCCTTGCCAACACGGGGGCAGGAGAGAGTGACTGGTTCTGGTAACACGATACTGTCAGTGTAGAAGGGAGCTGAGACTTTCTCTCTCTCGACATCGCTGTCTCACTGCTTGTAAGCGTCTAGAACAAACAAACAAACAAACAAACATTTATTTCCATTTTGTACAATGGTTATTCAACATTAATAGTAACTTATAAGTAGACATGTAATTAAACTATTAATAAGAGGATAATACATATAGTTAAATTAAATGTAGCTTTCATAGAAAATAATAATGCTGTAATAAAAATGTTAACAATGATGTTAATAATAAAGTAGTAAGTATGCCACTAGATACAGAATCGTTATTATCAGCATCATTTCCATATTTACTTTCCTTACAATGAGAATAATTAGTTCTTAATGAGCAGCAACTATTTGTCCAAAAGAAAACTATATAGTTTATCTCTGAAAGCTGTGAAGGAGGATGCATTTTTAAGATGCTGTGGAATATTATTCCAGAGTGTTGGCCCTTTGATAGTGATCATCTTTGAACCTGCTTCTGTGTTTGTTCTGTGAATAAGGAGCCCACTGCTCTGTCTTGTGTTGGTTCCCCTTATATCCCTGAATGTTTTTTAAATCAAATAGCCAGCTAGGATAATGATGGTCCAAAATTTTGAATACAAAAACATAAATAGCATAAGCGACCTTATTTTCTGCCCGCAGCCACTCAAGTTTATTGAGAGCTGGTGTAATGTGGTCATATTTTCTTATTCCTCCCAGGGCAACTCAAGCTGCAAAATTAATAAGCTTCTGTATTCTGTTTATCTGAGTCTTAGTGGTAGCTCCCCAAACAGTTGTGCAGTAATTAATGTGACTTAGGGCTAGAGATTCAACAAGTTATTCGAGTGGTAGTCTCAAAATTGTCTTTTATACGTGATAAGTACATTAATGTTCCTGTAACCTTTTTGCATACTTTATCTATGTGGGAATCAAACAACATGTGGTGTTCAAAGTGAATTCCTAGGTTTCTGACTGTTTTGCTAAGTGTGATAATATTGTCGCAAATATTAATTGTTGTGTTTTCTGGAATTTGTGCTATGTGGAACCTTGAACCACTAAGTATGCACTGTGTTTTACTTTCGTTAATTAACAGCCCAATTTCTTGGAAATAGGTTTTAATTTTTGACAGAGTGTTTTCTGCTCTTAAAGTTAGCTCTGGGAGATTATTGATATCACCACTAAGGAGTAGTTAAGTGTCATCTGCATATTGTACAACTAGACAGTCAGAAATGAAAGAAGATAGATCATTTACGTAAATGGAGAAGAGTATAGAACCAAGTACTGATCCCTGTGGAACACCAAATGATACATTTTTTGGCCCAGAGATAATGTTGTTAAGACATATAGACTGTTTACGATTAGATAGATATTTATGTTAGTACATTTACTTAAAGGAATTTCATGGTTTACACTGTCGAAGGCTTTTGATAAGTCCAATAATACAAGCAGAGATATTTTTTCATATATATATTATTATAGATACTATTCGTAACTTTGAGCAGTGCAGTTTCCATCGAAAGTTTCAGTCTGAAATCATGTTGGTTAATACTTAATAGTCTATTTGATTCTAAATATAAGTTGGCATGTAATAATTTTTTCTAATATTTTAGAGAAAATGGGTAGCAGGTAAATGGGACGATTGTTTGTCACATCTTCTCTGTCCTCCTTTTTATGCAGTGGTATTACATGTGATATTTTCCAAGAGTCAGGAAACTTTTTAGTAACAATGGACGTGTTCATAATAGTTAGAATATAGGATGCAATCATGGGTAGAGCATCTTTGATGAACTGAAATGGTATACCATCTGAACCATAAGAGCAAGAGTTTCTTAGACTCTTTATGGTAAGAATTAGGGTAGCACAATCTATAGGATTTATCTTGAAGTACTCTCTTGTGTTTACATTGGAAGAATTGTCATTTAAGCAATCACTCATATTCACTTAGTTGATGTTTTCTTGAGTTTTTTCATATGTATTTTTGCCAACGTTAGCAAAATAGCTATTAAAGTTTTCCGCTTTGTCTTTCAACTCCATAATATTTTCATAACTTTCTGAGGTACTATTTTCATTTGGTATCATGCTTCTCATCACTTTCCATGTTGCTGCTGTATCATGTCTAGAGTCATTAAATTGTTTTTTGTAAAAGT
The DNA here is from genome assembly GCA_037179515.1 of Halocaridina rubra. Lineage (NCBI taxonomy): Eukaryota > Metazoa > Arthropoda > Malacostraca > Decapoda > Atyidae > Halocaridina > Halocaridina rubra. Next base: position 78,293 of record JAXCGZ010001960.1, on the reverse strand, counting down.
CTTTTTTACTTACACTGATGAGAGATCTGACACGTTTCTTTTCTGTTTTATAACGTTCTCGGAGAGTCATATCATATCTATTCATTTTTAGCTCTTTTTGTATTTGATTTCTGATTTGCATTGCCTCTTTGATGTCATTAGTTAGCCAGGGGGCTGAGGGGCAGTTTATTTTTCTTGTTAAAATGGGGGCACAACTATCTAAGCATTCAAGGAAGACTTTTGTTAGAATCTCAACCTGCAAATTGACGTTATCTGTGTATTTAATTCTATTAAGTACATTTGTGTTGTTGATTAATGTTTCACAAAAGATATCAGGGGAGTAAGTTTTTAGACACTGGAATGTCTTGAAGAGAGGCTTCCTTTTGGGCTTGTTTATGTTTAGCATAGCAATTTTCAGCTCGTGGTCTGCAATTGGGCAGGGAACTACGTCCCAATAGGGTATATTTTCCACTTTATTTGTTAATATCAGATCTATAAGAGTCCTAGAATTAGGGGTTATGCGGGTCGGTTTTGTCACTATTTGTGTTAACTTCACAGTGTTGATCACCCTTTTCATTTTGTTATCTGCTGAGAGCAAGTCATCATTAAAGTCACCAAGTATGTATATGGGTTTATGGCGCACACACATATTTCTGAATGTTTCTAGCAGATGATTGAATGAACTGGTAGGTGCTTTAGGGTGACGGTAAACACACCCTACAATGAAAGATAGAAGTTTCTGATACTGCACAGTGATCCATAAATCTTTGAGCTCCTCAGTTTTTTCTAAACCTGTGGTTATTTCTGATGCACTATGATAGTTTCTAACATAAATACAGACCCCACCCACTCGGTCATGGTCATTGCGAAATATTTTAAACTCTGGGATATTCACATATTTATTTTCAGTTGTAGGAGGAAGGCAAGTTTCACTTACACAGAGGATGTCTATGTTGTAGTCTTTTGTTAGATTATTATTTCCTCAAAATGAGCGAGCAGGGACTGAGCGTTCACATGTACTAATGTTACTTTCTTACCATGTTTCATTAGGGTGGTATCCATAGTCATAGCTGTAGTTTCGACTGTGTGATTCTGCTGGGAATTCATCATTGTAGTGTGTTCTGGGATTAGCCCAAGGATCCTCGTGTCTGTACCTGCCGTTGCTTGTGTAACGCTGGTTTGAGTACGTGCAGTGGTATGATCGGACCTTCCCAAAATTTGTATGCCTAGGTGAGTGTCTAGGGTTGTAAGAGCCATCACTCCAGGAGAAGTCTCTTGTGCGTGGACGGAGATAAGAGAGGTTTGTATCGTGTCTCTTTCTGTAGTCTCGCGTATAGGGGATTGTTTCATTAGCTCTTTGCTGTTTATTTTGGTATGACTGTAGTTTGGGATATTTTGTAGAATACCCAGGTTGTGTCCATTGTTTGCCCCCACGAAATGGCTGGACAATTGTGCCTGTAGGCCATTGATTCAGTTTGTAAGGCACATATTCAAGTCCTTTCGATATCGTTATTGCGAAGGAAACCCAATTTGGTTTGCGAGAAAGCTCCTTAATCAAGACTTCTTCAGAAGGAATGCCTTGACTTGTCAATGTATTACGTATCTCTCTCTCAAAGGGGTTGCCAGGAATGCGAATATATATTTGAGCTGTAACCCTTGCACTTGCATTATTGGGCAACTGTGGCTGTCGGGGAGAGGACTTCGATTGAATGTTTAGAATAGAGACTGCTGCTATTTTGTCTTTTCTGTTTTCTTCATTGTTTTGCAGCCTATTGCTGGGTTGGTTATTTGTGCTGGAAGGTGTAATTTGGTTGTCCTGGTTAGTGATAGTTGCTCTGTTGTTAGGAGTAGTGGAGATTGGCTCTATATCTTCTTCGCAGTTTTGCAACTCTTTACCAGGTTGGTTGTTTGTGCTGGGAAGAATCTTATTTTGGTTAGTGCCTGTTGTTTTATTGTTAGGAGTAGTGGGGAAGGACGCTGTTGTTTCATTACTATTTTGTAACCTGTTACTGATTTGATTATCTATGCTAGATGGTGTATTCAGGTTGTCTTGTTGACTATCACTTTTATCTGGATCTACCTCTTCTTCACTACCACTGTCACATTCGTCTCTCAATGCACTGAAGGAATTGTGAGTAGAGACAGAAGTTTCTTCATCACTCGAACATATCTTCCATAGATGCTTTGTATTTTTTGCTTCTGTATTTTTAATTCTTCTTTCTCTTCATTGTAGTAATGGCGTGGATTGATCCCAAGCTGGTCACCAATGTCTTGGGGCTTATCCCACCATTTGACACCAAAGTCGTGGAGTTTCCATCCCACTAGTTTTCAACAATTATCGCGGTGTTATTCTCTCTTGGTAGCGTGGTTGGTGATAACAGACAAGCATCTTCTTTATATGTGTTTATTTCTAGGTTAACAATTAATTCCTCAGAGCTCCAATTCCTACAGTTCCTGTCATGATCGATTCCCGATTCCTGCCCCCAAGGGGGAGACTGCTAATCTGTGGACGTGACTTCTGCCCCTGGCGAGGTCTGAACTCTCACTTAATTTACTCTATTGCTACTCTTGGCGGTCAGTGGGTATCGAGTGCGTCACTGCCACACGGCACTTATAGGCATCTATGAAATGCCTTGTGAGGCTATAGGCATCAATAATGTGCCTTACAACAGATGCATGCGTGCATACTTGTATGTATGTATGTTTGTATGCATGCATAATGCATGTGTATGTATGTAAACTCCATTTTCAATATTCAGTGTAGAACTGGGTTCAAACCAAGTTTAGCTTTTGCCTCTTTTCACCCGTTGGCTTCAGGAAAAAAAAACCTTAATACATTAGTCTCCTAATCTGACTGCCATATTCAAAAAGGAGATTTGGCAGGGTCATGCTGTGTTAAGAACCGTGATTGCATAGTGGGTAATGAGATATTTTGCATGACTCCAAGTATATGAGCTTTATGCAATGAGAAAATAAGGTCTGGTCCCTGCGGGCCACAAGTGGAAGGTCCGCTCACCCTCAAGGGTGAACATCCAACAACAACAACAACAAGGTCTGGAATTCATTTCCTTGACAGTTTGGCAGCTTACATGATAATGTAAGCTTTATAGGTGATATTTGTGTGTGTGTGGGGGGGGTGGGGTGTTTTCAGTTTTGACTATTTTTAACCTTAATAGAAATAGTGTTCTTTGTCTTTTATCGGATCATCTATATTGTCTATTCAGTTGTTTTTCGGCAAAAATAGAATTTCGGGGAATTAGAGATTATTGTCTCTCTCCTCCACTTTCTTTTTTCTTATCTTTTTCTAGTCGTAAATAATAATAATAATAATAATAATAATAATAATAATAATAATAATAATAATAATAATAATAATAATAATAATAAAAATCCCAAACTGAACCGCATTTTCACATTTTTTGTTCCAATTTCTGTTCACCTTTTTTTTTATTATTATTATTCCAGAGTATATCATACCAAGTTATAAAATTATTTAAAAAATACTTTGCAAGTCATTCTAATTTCCTTGTCTCGTATATCATTTTATTAACCCCCTCCTTCCCCTCTCTTTCCATGGGTGGGAGGGGGGGTTACTGTATGAAAATTAACTTATGCGGGTGCAGCCTATATATGACCAGACATAATAGTTTTTTCACTAATAATGTTGTATATTTTAATGCAGAGATCATGTTTAGCGACAGTCTTGCCTTATCCATCATAAAATTAAAATTTTTCGGCAAAATCCAACAAGTAATTATAAATTTACAGATAACTATTCGTCAGAAAATTGATTGACAGCGTTCCACTGGTGTTTGTTTATGCCGGTCGAATATGAATATGATAAGATCTTATTTTTCACTGATAATCTTGCATATTTTAATACTGAGTTCATACTTATCGGCAGTTTCGCCTTATGAAGCATACAATTACAAAGATTCAGCAAAATTGGACCAGGAACAATAAAGGTACAAGCAAATTAACTATTGAAATGCTGTTTGACACCTTCCCATGGGTAACTTGCCTTGGTGCACAGTGCCTCACCAAGATGGCGGCGGGGCTATAATACTGGAGATTTTTTATTTTTGTTAATGCCAATAACTGTATATGGGGATATTTTCGCATAGACACTCCCTCTGATAAACGGATGCTTACTCTACTGTCGGTAATTTTGCAATTAATATATCTGTTTTATATGAAATATTGCTAATATACATATTCATGTTTGATGTTTTTAGATATCAATAGCAGCTTTATTCATGTCCATATGGTGTCGCTCATTTGCGCTAGCCTCTTGAATGTTAGTCTTTGCTTTTTTGGCAAAATGTTGTCTGTCCGGATATCCTTCCTGACACTAACCCTCTTCAAACGTTCTGGTTTGGTATCGACCGCAGTTGAGCTGGCCGCTCCCCCGTAGCCGATGACAAGTAATAACCATCGAAAATAGGTGATTGTATATATGTGTTGTTTCTCTATTTTCGTATTCTGCTTTTATCTTAGTTTTATCTATTTCCATTTTTTTCTGTAAATTCCCACCTGATTCCAATTTATTCATTATATTTATCCTTCTGCATGTTTCTTTGTGTTTTCATATTTAGCCGTAGATTTCCATCTGATACTTAGTTGCTCGTGGAATCCCACTTGATTCCTACTCTAATCAAAGTTATTCCTTTCCATTTTTTTTCATATTTTCACGTAGATTCCCAGCTGATTCCTACTCATAGCATTTTTAATTCATTCCATTTTTCAATATTTTCTCACAGATCCCTTTTGATTCCCACTCTTATTTATCATATTCATTCTATTCCATATTTTTAGGGAAGATTCCCACCTGATGCCTACTCTTATTTATCATTTCAATTCCATTCCATTTTTCCATATTTTCTCGAGATTCCCACCTGATTCCTACTTTTATATATCATATTAATTCCATTCCATTTTTTCCATATTTATGCGTCGAGTCCCACCTGATTCTTACGTGTTTATCACGTTTAGCCCTCTCCATTTTTTCTTCAGAATTTCGCGTAGAATCCCACAGATTCCAATAAATGTTTATCATATTTATCCCTCTCCATTTTTTTCTCTTTCATAATTTCTCGTATATTTCCACAGATTCCAAGTGTTTCACATATTTATCCCTCCTAATTTGTCTTGTCCTCCTATTTTATCGTAGAATTTTACCAGAATCCTAGTGTTTATCATATGTATCCCTGCACGTGTTTGCATTTCTCCTATTTTATCCTAGTTTCCCTTCATATTCCAAGTGTTTATCATATATATCACTTCTTATTTTTCTTTTACTACTGTTTTTTTCGTAGGTTCCCTTCAGATTTCAAGTGTTTATTATCTGTATCCCTCCACGTGTTTATTATTCATAATTTCACGTAGATTACTTTTCGGATGCCAAGTTTTTATCATATTCATCCCTCCCAATTTTTCTTTTTCTAGTATTTTATCGTGGATTTCCACCGGATTCCAAGCGTTGTTTAGACTTCTCGTCCCTTTCTCCCTGGAGCTGTTTATCCCAGACAGATGTTGTTTATGCCAAGGTCACGTCCAAAACTTAGCTCTAACAAGCTCCTGTTTTTCATAGTCGTTGTTTTATTTTTTGTTTTTCGTTTTTTTTTTTATCGTCAGCGGGTTTGGCTGTTGTGTTTTTCAATATTTAGAACAAAACTTCGTGTATCTGTTTTTGTCAGTCTGTTTCTTCTCAATGGCTGCTTTATCTTGTTTTCCGTTTTTTTTTTTTATTTATCTATCTATTCTCTCTTTTCTGTTATACTTTTCCATTATCTTAATAAATCTACCGTAAAAGTTTTGAATTTTGAAGTCTAGTATTTACGTAACCTGCAAACGCTTTATAAATATTTATCATAAACTTATTCATATTTTGACCAACGTCAGGTTCAGTGCAAGTATTACCATGAGTCTAATGTGAGAAGAACAGGTAATTTTCTTGACATTGCAAAACAAATTAGCATAAATTATGCGACCGCTCTTCCAACCGTTCAATAACACAGATGCAGTGCGGTCAGGCGAAGTTCGGTCATTCGAATGACAATTATATTGTATACAAACATAGTTTTATATATATATAAATATATAAATCTATATATATAAATAATAAAAAGAAAATAAATAAATAAATATCTAGTGAAATAACGTTTTTGAAAAATATACTTTAAAGAAAGAAAATTCCGACTCAATTTACTGTATTTCTGACCGTTACGGCTGTGGTAAAGAACATACCCCATAGTGAGTGCGAGAGGGAATCTCATACCTCCCTACCAGTGCATCATTGTGTGTGTTAAAATACTTACACACACACACACACACACACCAGTCTGATAGGCTCAGCGCAAGAGAGGCATATACTTGAAAACGACACCAAGCTCTGAATTTGACCACCCCTCCTTACACCCCCATCACCAAATACTCTCCTTATGGCTACCCCCCCACCTGAAAGGGGAACACGTTCCTCAACGAAGGTACTGGCCAAAGACAGAGGTATCAAACCTAGGTCTGTGTTCCCAAGGAAGGATTTTCACCTTCTAAGCTTTCCAGAAGGTATATCTCTCGCGGAAAAATTTCAATGGAGGAATAAATTCCTTCCCATTCACCATCATTCGCTGAGCATTACCAACCAAAGCAAATGGTGGTTTAATCATCTATATGTCATGAGGAAAAACAAGCATCTTATTGAAGAACTGCAAAGGGGTGTGCATGGGGGCTCCAATTCGTGTCAAAGGATAAGCCACCTCTTAGAACATTTTTCATTAAAGGGTTTCCTACTTATTGGAATAAAGAACAACTGCACTCCCTCTTAGAAAATGAAGATGGAAAATACATCGAAAGCCTACAACGCTTAAAGTATGATGGAAAAGAATCTTCGACTCTAAAGATGATGTGGAAATCAATTGAAGTCAATCCTCCAGAAGAAATCGTCCTTCTTCCAGGGATTAAAGATCCCCCTATCCTCAAAGTGCAAGAAAAATCTTCAGCCAACATCCAGTGCTCCCTCTATTGCCAGAAGGGACACACTTATCAAAAATGTTCAGCAGAGACTGCTGGGCCCATCACAACAACTCCTCGGTCCCGGACTTGCTCACGATGTGGCACAGTCACTGAAAATATGTGGGAGCATAACTGTTCCCAGCAGAATGAAGATAGTATCACCTCGGAGAGCCAAGATACAGGATCTGCCGAGGGTGAATCATTACTGACAACTACAGATGAAGCAGTTCAGGTACAAATTGTAGCAGTGAAGGAACAAATCGTAGCAGTGAATGAACAGATTGTAGCAGTGAATGAACAAACTATCAGAGATAACGACCGAGAACTACAGTGCAAAAATAACTCCTATGAAAAGATGCTCAAAAACTTAAAAGAGCAAGTAGCTACATTGATGATTCAGCTTGAAAACATGACAAATGAATCATTTAAGGTTTGTCCTATATCATCTCAAAATGATAATGGCAGTGACAAGGAAATAGCTCAAAGAACCCGAATACCACGAGCTGCTACAGACAAAGGTAAAGCCCTCATACTTGAACAGGTAAAATTCCTTAACACTGCAGATAATTAGATGCAGATATCACTCTCCCAACTTTCTATTCTTTAATTTTTTTTTTCTTTCTAATTAATCACACCCTTCTTACTACAATGAACCTGTCTCTTATCTCTATGTCATACCTTTTCTTCATAAATAGATATGTGTGTGTGTGTGCATGTGCATGCATATATAAGGAGATTCTCATGTATGTAGGTATGTGGGTGTATGTGTATATGTATATGTATATGCATATACGTGTGTGCGTATGTTTGTGTATATTTGACTGCATGTATGTATACGAGTGTACATGGAAGTACGTCTGCATGTATGTATCGATGTATATGTACACACATGTGTATGTGAGCATACACACGTGTGTATTTGTATGTATGTGGTCGTGTGCTGCTCTGTGCACATATGTACAAAAATATTCTGTGCATATGTATGCTTATGCAAACATGCATAAGTATATTACTGTACTGATGTTTGTGTGTATGTGTATTCATGTGTTCATGTATGTAAGTGTGCATACATGGGTATTCATTCATGCTCATGTGCACATGTGTATTTGTGTGCATGTATATGTATGCATGTTTGCATGTGAGTATACAAGTATTTGTATGTATGCATCTGTGTGTGTGCATGTATCTGCATACATGTGTGCAGGTACATGTACATATATACGGGTATGCATGTATATGTCTATCACTATTCCTATAGCTGTTGGTATGAATACTGTTGTGACACTAGTGATTGTTATTATAATCATTAACTTCATGATTATTACTATAATTAGGTATTTTCATGTGTGCATGTGTGTGTGTGCATGTGTCTGCATATATATATGCAGGTATGTGCACATATATATGTGCATGCTTGTATGTGTGAATCATCATTCTCATAACAGTTACCATAACTGTTGTTGTGACACTGGTGATTGTTACTGTACTCATTACTTTTGTGATTATTACTGTAATTCTTGTTATCAAGGCCCTAATTATGCGTTCTGATCTTTTCATGCATTACAAAATCTTAACTTTCAATATTCATTCTTTGAAGAAAAGATTTGTGGATATTTTGCACTATGTTAAAAAAGAGAAACCAACATTTGTATGTCTGCAAGAAAGTTTGCACTCTCATCAGTTGTGCAACATAAGAGGCTATTCCAAATATTCGCTTGATAGTAAGCAAGGCCTCACCACTTATATTAGTAACTGCATTCCCCATCAGTTAATCGAAACCAGCACTAATCCAAGTAATGATGGTGAGGATAACAAGAATGTCACATATATGCTTTTCAAAATAAATGTCAAACCAATCCTTTTTATGTTTGTAATACATATATTGGAACTGATGCCTTCAATGAAGCAAAATTACCACATCCCCTTATGTATGAGAACATTATATTCGCTGGAGATTTTAATGCAAGGCACAAAGAATTTGCAGAAACATCTGATAACATCTGTAATTACAATGGCAGACGGCTCTATGAGTTTATTAGTGATAACAATTTTACCTTACTAGGACCACGTTTGCGTACCCACCTTAGAGGTGGTAGACTAGACTACATATTTTATCATGGTTTAGAATATGGGAAAGACTTTACTTACAGAAGAATAGACGATCTATTGTCTGACCATTTTGCACTTGAGAGCACATTCCTACTCGATTCCGGCATTTGTCAAGCACATAAACGAAAGCAGATAAATATTCCTATTGAATTCGTTGCCCCTTTTCGCTCTTTTATGGCTTCTACATTTGAAAATATAGATATTCAGACCATTACATGCCAAGAAATCTATGATCTCTTAATAGAACGGATATATTTATTCCATAGAACTTACATACACAAGCCTAAACACAAGGCAATCAAGAAGAAAAACAATTGGACAGAAGATAACAAGCTAAACACATTTAAAAAACAGGTAGACAGTGCAGTTGATATGTATAAAAGGGACAACAATGCAACCACTCTTGAAAATCTGCTACTTACTCTACGAGAGTACCGTGAGCTTAAAAGTGATGTCCGAATTAAGCACTTTCAAAACTTCCTACAGTCTATCAATGCTCATACGAGTAGTTCTAAAATCTGGCAATCAATTAATGCTCTGGTTGGCAAAAACATCAGTGTGTCACAAACAAATGATTCCCAAACTCTTGCTGAAGAACTTCTCTTACAATACTCTAAGACATCTTCCTTTGAAAACCTTCCTTGCGATATTCAACAACGATTAAGAAATCTTGACTTTGAAAGAATGATGAACATAGAATTATCCTGTGCAAGAACAATGGAAGAGGACAGATTCATTGACTACATAACCAAAAATGAGTTGGACTTTGCTCTCTCCCATGGGAAGAGCACCTCTCCGGGTGAGGATGGCATTACGTACCAAGTAATCCGAGATCTTAATGATGATATTTGTAATGGTATTAATCCAATTCAGTTTTTATTCAGCACTATTTATAATGAGGGCACACTTCCAGAACAATGGAAAAAAGCATTATTATTCCAATTCCAAAAAAAGAAAGTACAAAATTAAGACCTATCTCTCTGACATCCTGCTTCTGCAAAGCCTTTGAGAGGGTCATTCTTAACAGACTTGATTTCACACTCGAGGGAAAATTATCAAATAATTTGTATGGATTTATGAAAGGAAAAAATACCAAAGACTGTTTTGTAGAATTTATGAATGTTGAGCACTGCTCTGAAGTCACTGTTTTTCTAGATTTGCAAAATGCCTTTGATATTGCAAACAGAACCGTTATTTTGGATCATTTAGCAACTTTAGGGGTCAAAGGTAAACTACTGCAACTAATTAGATGCTACCTAAGTAGTCGAACCTCTAAAGTGTACTATAAAGGATATCTTACTTCCAGCGAAAAGGAATTTACACTGGGAACTCCTCAGGGAGGAGTTCTGTCTCCCCTTCTCTTTAACATCTTAATGGATAAGCTTCTCAAGTCTCTCAGACTACCAAATGATGAATGCACCATCATATGTTATGCAGACTACATATGTATAAGGGCACCTTCTGCCAATGATATGCAAATAATACTTAATGACTTTTCTCAAGTATCAAAAGACATTGGTCTTGTCATTTCAACTCCAAAAACAAAGTACTTTTCCAGTATCTCGCAAGAGCCTCACCTTGTATTAAGCAATCAAATGGTTAAGGTGTGCGAAAATCACAAATATTTGGGAATACCAGTTCCTTCTCCCCCTCACACAGAGTATGTCAAAGATTTGTGTGAAAGACTGCAACAGAGACTCAGACCGTTAAAGCTTCTTGCCAATAGGGTATCTGGTGTTGGAATTAACATATGCCGAACTTTCTATCTCGCATATGTCAGGTCATTAGTCGACTATCACACCCTGCAGCTCTGTACTATGACTACCTCTATCTTAAGACCCCTAGAAAAAATTCAGAACAAAGCTATGAGGATTATTCTTGGCTGCCCTATGAGCACCAGAATTATAAATATGCAACATGAATTAAACCTCCCACCTTTGATAGAACATATCAAACAGTCAGCTGTGATATTTGGAGTTAAACTAGCGAAATCAGCTCAGCCTCATCCATGTAATGCTGGTCATTTGCAAGGGCCGCAGTCAGCGCCAACAATCATTAAATCACTAATAAAAAGTAACATACAGTATGAAAGACAAATTCAACCCAAAGTATTTAAGCTTATAACCAATGAGACAAAAAAACATAATGTAACAATCTTTACTGAGAGTGGTCCTGAACGATTAATAAATCCTTGCAAGAGGATTGGGCCAGAAATTCTCTTTCCAATATTATCATCTGGTCCGAATGTTGCTCCAATTATTAAAAAACATCATGGTTAGATGAAATTGAAGCCTTTATTGAAACTAGTTTCCCAACTAACAATGAAACACTCTGCATTTACACTGATGGGTCTCACACAAGCAGTACAGGAGGGTCTGGGTGCAGCATTGTAGTTTATGAAAATTCTAAAGGGCAGCAAATATTTGACAAAGCACTGAGTATGCCAAAATGGTCATCAATCACCGAATGTGAAATTGTTGGTCTAAAACTTGCTATTGAACATGTTCTCAGTGCTAGGAGAAATGCTATCATATTCTGTGACTCGCAGAGTGCGCTTCTGTCACTGAGATCATTAAAAAGCTCCTACAAAACTCACATGGCTGAAATTCAAGAGGCTCTTATTGATTGCGCAAAACTTAAACTCCAAGTTAAGTTTTCATGGGTACCCTCCCATGTTGGGATAGTAGGTAATGAAAAGGCTGACAGGCTGGCAAAAATGGAAACTGAGAGTTCAGTGTCTGAATCTATAACCACACTGACTCAGTTTAAAACAATGTTGTATAATGAGATTATGGAAGAGCAAGAACTTTCTACACTCACACAACATGTAAGCAGCTGTTCGATCCAACATTATGAAAACTTTAGAAGGCTGAGACACAAATACAGCATGGGTAAAATGCTTACAGGTGACTGTGATAGAGTTGCTGCCCGTATAAGACTTGGTTATAGAAATATATGGGAGGTGAATTGCGAGAAAACTGGTAGAAAGCACCCAGAACACTCAAAATGCCATTTATGTGAGTATGAAGGGGGCAACAATTTAGTACACTACATTGCAGAGTTCACAAAGCTTAAGGACTTCAGACCTCTTGGTCTGAGCAACTTTGAACTTTGTGTGCACTTTTGCAACCCAGAGAACTTATATCCTGTACTTAGTGTATACCCAACGTTGAAAATGTAATTCTTTTACCTTCTTCTTCGTCTACATCTTTTCCCACATTTATGTGGGGTCGATGTTTCTGGTCAGTTTTCTCCATTTATTTCTGTACCATACCTCATCACCCAACAAACCTTTAGACCTCAGATCATCATTGATGCAATCCATCCACCTACGCTTTGGTCTCCCTCTCCTTCTACCCTGTATATCCATTTCCATCACCCTCCTCCCAACATACTGTTCATCCCTTCTAACGACATGACCATACCATCTTAGTCTACTTTCTTGTATATTATCTGATATTTCTATAACTTTGAAAAAAAAAAAAAAAAAAAAAAGGAGAGATGGGTGGAGGGAATACCTTCTCTCTCTCTCTCTCTCTCTCTCTCTCTCTCTCTCTCTCTCTCTCTCTCTCTCTCTCTCTCTCTCTCTCTCTCTCTCTCTCCTCTCTCTCTCATATGCCTTTTTATATACATAAGCCACTTTTCCCCTTATAAGGTGAGTGGCTGAGTAAAGGAATAATGCTCTGACTTTCTGGGAAGAGAAAGTACAGAGAAGGGTTCTTTCATTCCCTTCGCTCCGCCCCACTTAGTCTACTCTTACGACACGCAGGGGAACATGGAGGAAGTATTCTAACCCCCTCCCTCAAGAGCTCATATGTATGTATATGTGTGTACATGTGTACATGTATGTGTATATGTATATGTATGTGTATATGTATTTATATGTATATATGTATGTATATGTGTATATGTATATGTATGTGCATGTCTATATGTATCAATAATTACTACTTTTGATTCATAACTCTATCTATATACAAAAGCTGTAGTAATGATGATGGTAATAATAATAATAATAATAATAATAATAATAATAATAATAATAATAATAATAATAATAATAATAATAATAATAATAATAATAATAATAATAATAGTAATAATAATAATGATAATAATAATAATAATGATAATAATAATAATAATGATGATAATGATAATCATGATGGTGGTAGCAATGGTTGTGATAATAGT
>JAXCGZ010001960.1:52500-62500 GCA_037179515.1 Halocaridina rubra | reverse complement strand
CCACTGTGTTCATATTACAGATTCCCCAACCTCACTCGTAGCTTCATTTTAACATTTAATTCAATTCCCAATCACATTCGGGCAATGAAATAACCAGATGAGCACATTACATATGTGAAAACATGAATCATTTTTTTACCCCGACCGGGACTCGAACCTAGGACTTATGATTACTAAGTCAAGGCACTACCACTACACCACAGAAGGTTAAAAAGAATCCAACCTTATAGCTTATATCTGCTATACTTAGGAATGAACTCATTCTAACTGAATGCCACTATGTTCATATTACAGATTCCCCAACCTCACTCGTGGCTTCATTTTAGCATTTAATTCAATTCCCAATCTCATTCGGGCCATGAAATAACCAGATAAGCACATTACATATGTGAAAACATGAATCATTTTTTTACCTCGACCGGGACTCGAACCTAGGACTTATGATTACTAAGTCAAGGCGCTACCACTACACCACAGAAGGTTAAAAGGAATCCAACCTTATAGCTTATATCTGCTATACTTAGGAATGTAAGCATTCTAACTGAATGCCATTATTTTCATATTACAGATTCCCCAACCTCACTCGTGGCTTCATTTTAGCATTTAATTCAATGCTAAAATGAAGCCACGAGTGAGGTTGGGGAATCTGTAATATGAACATAGTGGCATCAGTTGGAATGCTTTCATTCCTGAGTATAGCAGATATAAGCTATAAGGTTGGATTTCCTTTAACCTTCTGTGGTGTAGTGGTAGCGCCTTGACTTAGTAATCATAAGTCCTAGGTTCGAGTCCAGGTCGGGGTAAAAAATTAATTCATGTTTTCACATAGGTAATGTGCTTATCTGGTTATTTCATGGCCCGAATGAGATTGAGAATTGAATTAAATACTAAAATGAAGCCACGAGTGAGGTTGGGGAACCTGTAATATGAACATAGTGGCATTCAGTTAGAATGCATTCATTCCTAAGTATAGCAGATATAAGCTATAAGGTTGGATTCCTTTTAACCTTCTGTGGTGTAGTGGTAGCGCCTTGATTTAGTAATCATAAGTCCAAGGTTCGTGTCCCGGTTGGGGTAAAAAAATGATTCATGTTTTCACGTATGTAATGTGCTTTTCTGGTTATTTCATGGCCCGAATGAGATTGGGAATTGAATTAAATGCTAAAATGAAGCCACGAGTGAGGTTGGGGAATCTGTAATATGAACATAGTGGCATTCAGTTAGAATGCGTTCATTCCTATGTATAGCAGATATAAGCTATAAGGTTGGATTCCTTTTAACCTTCTGTGGTGTAGTGGTAGCGCCTTGACTTAGTAATCATAAGTCCTAGGTTCGAGTCCCGGTCGGGGTAAAAATATGATTCATGTTTTCACATATGTAATGTGCTTATCTGGTTTTTTCATGGCCCGAATGAGATTGGGAATTGAATTAAATGCTAAAATGAAGCCACGAGTGAGGTTGGGGAATTTGTAATATGAACATAGTGGGATTCAGTTAGAATGTGTTCATTCCTAAGTATAGCAGATATAAGCTATAAGGTTGGATTCCTTTTAACCTTCTGTGGTGTAGTGGTAGCGCCTTGCCTTAGTAATCATAAGTCCTAGGTTCGAGTCCCGGTCGGGGTAAAAAATTATTCAGATTTTCACATATGTAATGTGCTTATCTGGTTATTTCATGGCCCGAATGAGATTGGGAATTGAATTAAATGCTAAAATGAAGCCACGAGTAAGGTTGGGGAATCTGTAATAGGAACATAGTGGCATTCAGTTAGAATGCGTTCATTCCTATGTATAGCAGATATAAGCTATAAGGTTGGATTCTTTTTAACCTTCTGTGGTGTAGTGGTAGCGCCTTGACTTAGTAATCATAAGTCCTAGGTTCGAGTCCCAGTCGTGGTAAAAAAATGATTCATATATATATATATATATATATATATATATATATATATATATATATATATATATATATATATATATATATATATATATATATATATATATATATATATAAGAACATAAGAACATAAGAACATGAGAATAGAGGACACTGCAACATGCCTACTGGCACACACGAGGCAGCTCCATTTTTGAATTGTATTTTCAGCATGTCTAACCTATTCTATTCTACTCTACTTATTTATTCTATTTTTCTTTTTATGATTTTTCTAATAAGCACTAACCTATTCATACCCACCCTACCTCTGTCATATGTCTATCTAATCTACATTTGAAGGTGTCTAATGTATTGGCATATACTATCCTACTAGGAAGCTTGTTCCATGCATCAGCTACTCTATTACCAAACCAATTTTTACCAATTTCCCTTCTGAACCTAAATTTATCAAGCTTAAATCCATTATTGCGAGTTCTGGTTTGATCATGTATATATATATATATATATATATATATATATATATATATATATATATATATATATATATATATATATATATATATATATATATATATATATATATATATATATATATATATATATATATATATATATATATATATATATATATATATATATATATACATATATATATATATATATATATATATATATATATATATATATATATATATATATATATATATATATATATATATATATATATATATATATATATATATATATATATATATATATATATATATATATATATATATATATATATATATATATATATATATGATATATATATATATATATATATATATATATATATATATATATATATATATATATATATATATATATATATATATATATATGTATATATATTTGTATATATATATATATATATATATATATATATATATATATATATATGAAATGAATCATGTTTTCACATATGTAATGCGCTTGCTTGGTTATTGTATGACCCGACTGAGATTGGGAATTGAATTAAATGCTAAAATGAAGCCACGAGTGAGGTTGGGGAATCTGTAATATGAACATAGTAGCATTCAGATAGAATGCATTCATCCCTAAGTATAGCAGATATAAGCTATAAGGTTGGATTCCCTTTATACCTTATGTGGTGTGTAGTTGGTAGGGCCTTGAGTTAGTAATTATAAGTCCTAGGTTCGATTCCCAGTCGGGGTAAAAAATGATTCACTTTTTCACATATGCTTGCTTGTTATATATATATATGTATATATATATATATATATATATATATATATATATATATATATATATATATATATATATTATATATATATATATACGCACGCACGCACGCACGCAGACACACAAATACTTTTTCAGTGTAAGAGTAGTTGATAATTGGAATTCGCTAAGCGAGGAGGTAGTTAATGCTATCTCAATCCATAGTTTTAAGGACAGGTATGATAAGTATCACTAAGTATAAAATGGAACCGATGAGGAGACGGGAAGATACGAGCTTTGGGCTCTTTCCCGTAAACACAATTAGGTAATCACAATTAGGTAATCACACACACACGCACGCACACACACAGGGAATTAGACTTACCATCACTCGAAGCTAGAAGATTGAGGGGGCATATGATGACTGTCTTTAAATTCCTTCATGGTTATGTTAGAATGGATAGGGATCGATATTTTGATATGGCTGGCTCTAGAACTAGAGGTCATAGTTTGAAGCTTCGCAAGAAAACTTCTTTGCAGGATGTAAGGAAATACTTTTTCAGTGTAAGAGTAGTTGATAATTGGAATTCTCTAAGCGAGTAGGTAGTTAATGCTACCTCAATCTATAGTTTTAAGGACAGGTATAAGTATCACTAATTACAAAATGGATCCGATCAGGAGACGGGAAGATACGAGCTTTGGGCTCTTTCCCGTAAACACAATTAGGTAATCGCGCGGCACACACACACACACACACACACACACACACACACACACACACACACACACACACACACACAAACACACACACACACACTAAGGCCAACTAATATGCAGTGTGACCATAGTAAAACCAAGTGTTACGGTACTTGAACAAACAATAAATAATATGTTTTCGCAAAAACAAACATGTCTTCCCCCTTCTGCCTTTCTTTCTTCCCCACTTCTTCTTCTTCTTCTTCTTCTTCTTCTTCTTCTCCATCTTCTTCAAATTTCATGGGATAAAATGTTATTTGTATCACGGCATAATATGTCCGTGGGGACATGTGGACACAGGCACTCCCTTTGAAAAATATTAATGTTTACTCCACATTATATATGTTTGCAGTCTCTGCAATAAGTATTAATTAATAAAGTATTTTTATTTATTTCTTTGTTTATCTTTCATGGCGTGACTATATATTACATTTTTATTGACTGAAAGATAAATATTGACAAATCGATCGATCTTAGCGTGAGTAAAAGTGTAAATTCGAACCCTGTTCAGGGGCAGTTTCACGAAACACACAAACGCACACACACACACACACACACACACACACACACACACACACACACACACACACACACACACACACACGTCTCATGAGACCTAATGTGCATTAAGCTCTGGAGGAGGGTCAGTCAAAAGATCGTAATTAAATAAATCCCCAGCTCCAAAAATAATTAAAATATTATAATATTACCTGTGCAAATAATATACACACATAATTTTATCAATTTTCGTTTTTTATTTAATATTTTGTATTTTATGTTTTGCTTTTCGTGTGTGTGTGTGTGTGTGTGTGTGTGTGTGTGTGTGTGTGTGTGTGTGTGTGATTACCTAATTGTGATTACCTAATTGTGTTTACGGGAAAGAGCCCAAAGCTCGTATCTTCCCGTCTCCTGATCGGTTCCATTTTAGACTTAGTGATACTTATCATACCTGTCCTTAAAACTATGGATTGAGATAGCATTAACTACCTCCTCGCTTAGCGAATTCCAATTATCAACTACTCTTACACTGAAAAAGTATTTCCTTACATCCTGCAAAGAATGTAATGTGTGTGTGTGTGTGTTTTATATATTGGTTATTTTAAAGGAAAATTTTGCTAAATGGCAACACGATCCTTAATAACCTTGACCTGTCCTCTCTGTAGGGTTCCGAAGACCCAGGTCATTTGGAATTTGACCTAGGTCACTCAAAGGTCACTGTGTTACTATTTTTAGAATCGATGTGCTGGTTGTCGCAAGAGCGATCATTCAAGTTTATTTTTGTATTTATCTATATGTTTATTTATAAATATTTTTTTTATGCTTATTATATATGTATTATATTTTACCGTGTTATGTGTCACTAATAATCCCCATTGTGGGAGTGGACACAGACAAGTTGGAATTGGGGATTTAAGGCTGGATGCCCTTCTTAACTCCCCGTGGTGGGTTTTATTATGTTTCTTCATCTCCCAAGTCAAATAATCTAACCACTGCGCGAGCGCGCTCCCGGTGTACTGAGATCTGTTTTCTGTTATGAGTGTGACACCGGGACAGGCAAGTAAACCACCCTCAAAGGGCCTGGGCACCAAGAAAACATTGAAACGAAGATAAGTAGATCTTAAGGACAAGGTAGAAATAAAAGGATAAACAATAGGCAAAGGTCAGGCTGAAAGAATAGTCGAAAAAATGAAGACCTAAAAATTCTATTAATATATTATTTTTACATAACCAAATATAGATTGCAATGTAACAACTACAATATCACTGGGAGTGCCCATGTGCACGTCCCCATGTACAGTTATCTGAATAAAAAAAAATATATGACAGGATTAGGCCCTGAGATGACGATAGATCTGCTTTTTGAAGGCAAATAGGTCATAATAATTTGGTAAGCTAGAAGGAGGAAGAGATTTCCATGGAAGTGATCCAAGTTATCATTTCCTATCTATATGCAAAAGCCATAATCCCCATTATAAGGGGGTGACTGAGTAAAAGCTTTTCCTATAGAATCATCAATATACTTTTGTTAATATGTCATTCTCGTAGAATAACATTAGTGATAAGAAATCCTTTTATTTACAAAGATAATATTTGCACTCCCTCGTTATCTTCTTAGATATAATCGGTTTTGCGTCACGGACTTTCTCTACTACTAAAAGCTATGACGGTGCTTTGTTGCCAAGGACTTTGATTTTGGCAGGTTGGCCACCGTTACCCTGAGTGAATGCATTTTCTAACTTCAGACCGTGAGGGGCTCGAAGACCATGACTTGACAAATCAAAGTTTCGAGTGCTACCACTGGGCCACGGTGACTACAGTTCTATATGCTCTTAGATAAACCTCATTATATTTGTCAAGATGTTTGTAATATCTTTTATCATCTGTTTACATTCCTCGTTTGTCAAATAATGAATAATAAATGTGATAAATATAAAGGTAATATAAGCTCTAGATAAACCATTTGATAAGTTTTATATTTGCTGTTCTTTTCCTATGCCTACATCTACTCCGAATATACTGGTGTATTTGTTAAACATCTCTTAAAATCCCTTCACATCTGACAAGTCAAATCACTCCCCATCCCTGTTTCTCTTTGCTTTTTTTCTCATCACTATTGGGTCTTCATAACTTCGAATACTCTTTCTGCCAGTCTTTTGACTGTTTATCCTTCTCTTATTTTTGCCTTGTCCTTGAGATACTACTTTGTTTTATATATTTTCTTAATGCCTGGGGTCAAAGAGGTCAAGTTGCTTTGCCCGTCCCAGTGTCATACTCTTAAAAAAATAAATGCAAACCTATAATGTTATATATATATATATATATATATATATATATATATATATATATATATATATATATATATATATATATATATATATATATATATATATATATATACCTTGGCTGTCTCCCTCAATTGGGGCATAGCCGACATAAAAAAAGAAACAATAAGGGGATAACTTTGCTCTATGGGCAATGACGAGGGAGCTAGCGACCATTCAGATGGAACTGCTGGATTGCCACAGCCCATCTTCCCGGCTCTTCCACACCCTGTGTTGCTTCATTACTGCCAACTCCCCTACTGCCCCTACCACAGGGCTACCTCTGTAAGATGCAGCCCCTTGGTAACAACAGATTCCCATCAGAGCTGCATCACAATTGCTCACCACTCATTCCTATTCCTAGCACGCTCACTTGTTTCCCTCACATCCATCCTCCTATCATTCAGGGCTCTCCTTACTCCATTCATCCACCCAAACCTATGCCTCCCTCTAGCATTTAACCCATCAACTATCGCATTCATCACCTTTTCCATTAGTCTTTCATCATCCATCCTTTCCACATGGCCAAACCATCTCAGAACATCTATATCTAGTCTGGCTGCAAATTCTCTCCTCACACCCGTTCCTGCTCTCACAACTTCATTCCTAACCCTATCCAACCGAGTTACACCAGTCATACTCCTCAGGCATTTCATCTCAAACACATTTAGTTTCCCTTTCTCACTTACTTTCATACCCCATAATTCTGATCCATACATCACAGTTGGCACAACTACTTTCTCATACAATACGTTCTTAACATTCATTTCCAACCCTCTATTCTTCATCACTCCTTTCAATGCACCCAACACTTTACATCCTTCATTTACTCTGTGACACACATCTGCTTCCACTCCACCATTTGCAGCTATAACCGATCCTAAATACTTAAACTGATCAACTTCCTTAAGTGTCTCTCCATTCAACATAACATTCAATCCAGCACCATCCTCATTTCTTGTACACCTCATAACCTCACTCTTTCCCACATTCACTCGTAACTTCCCTCTCTCACACACCATTCCAAATTCTGATGCTAACTAACGCAGCTTCTCCTCTAAATCTGCCACCACCACAGTATCATCTGCAAACAGCAACTGATTCAGATCCCAGTTGTTATCATCTCCATCTACCATTCTCAAACCTCGACCACGCACTCGCTCATTCACCTCTCTTACGACTTCATCAATATACAAATTGAATAGCCATGGTGACATCATACATCCCTGTCTCAGTCCCACACTCACTGGAAGCCACTCACTCACTTCATTCCCTACCCTAACACAAGCTCTACTCCCCTCATACAAACTCTTCACTGCATGCAACAGATTACCATCAATTTCATATAATCTCAAAACATTCCACACTGCATCTCTATCAACTCTATCATATGCTTTCTCCAGATCCAAAAATGCAAAATACACATCTTACCCTTTTCTAAATATTTCTCACATAATTGCCTAACTATAAAAATCTGATCTATACAACCTCTACCTCTCCTAAACCAGTCTGCACTTCCGCGATCACATTTTCTGTCTTATCCCTAATCCTGTTAATCAGTATCTTACCATACACTTTTCCTACCACACTCAACAAGCTTATACCCCTAAAATTACTGCATTCATGCTTTCTCCCTTACCTTTGTATAGGGGCACTATGCAAGCAATCACCCATTCCACTAGCACCATTGACAACATAAACCATACATTAAACACTCTCACTAACCATTCCAATGCAGTCACACTCCCTTCTTTCAACATCTCCACTCTCACACCATCCATTCCAGGTGCTTTACCTGTTTTTGATTCATACAGTGCCCTTTTCAACTCCTTTCTTGTTATCTCTCTCTCATTTTCATCTCCCATTACTGGCACTTGAACACCCCCCACTGTCACTATAGCTGCCTCTCTTTCCTCCTCAACATTCTAATAATAATAATAATAATAATAATAATAATAATAATAATAATAATAATAATAATAATAATATAATAATAATAATAATAATAATAATAATAATAATAATAATAATAATAATAATAATAATAATAATAAACCTTTATTTCCATTATACAATGGGTATTCGTCAGCCGAGGCAAGCCCCAACCCCCAACAGTGGTGCTCAACCACAGCAGTAACCTGCCAAGAAACAGCTTAAACTCTCGGTCTTGGATGGAAACCAATCTCTCGACCTCATGAATGCAAAGCCAGCGTGTTACCACTGTACTAGCCAGCAAGCACTCAAAATATTCTTCCCGTCTTTTCCTTGCATCATTCCCTCTTAACATCTGTCCATTCACATCTTTCAGCGTCTCTTCCATCCTTGATCCACCCTTCCTTACTCTCTTCACTTCTTTCCAAAACTTCTTTTTATTCTCCTAATTTGACCTACTAAAATCCTGTCCCCACCTAACATTTGCCAACCTCTTCTCTTCCTTTACCTTCCGCTTGGTTTCCATATTTTTCTCCCTATATCTTTCATACTTCTCACTATGGTTACACTGCAGCCATTCCTCAAAGGCCCTCTTTTTCTCTTACACCTTCATTTTCACCCCTTCATTCCACCACTCGTTGCCCTTCCTCATGCCACCTCCAACAAACCTCTTTCCACTCACATCACTTGCATGTCCCACAACACATTCTTTCATCAACCCCCATTCCTCTTCTTACTCCCCAACTTCTCTTTCTTTCACCCTGTCATATGCCATTTTCAACCTGTCCTGATATTCCTGTCTCTTCTCTGACTTTTTCAACTCTTCCATCTTCACTATTTCCCTTCTACATCCCCCCACTCTATTTCCCCTCTCTTTTGCTACTACCACTTTTGCTTCAACCAAAAAATTATCAGACATCCCAGCAGCCACACCCTTAAATGCATGTACATCTTTCACTCTACCAATCATGCTCTTTGCAACCATATAATCCATCAATGCTCTTTCTATCACTCTTCCATTTGCCACTCTCATCCATTTTTATTTATTTATTAACTTCTTCTTGAAAAAACTATTATCTATCACCAACTCTTGCTCCACACACATATCTAACAGTCTCTCGACACACTCATTCCCACCTGGTATCCCATACTTTCCTACAAAACCTTCTACCTCTCCATCACCCACTCTGGCGTTCAAGTCACCTAACACAACTACATAGTTCCTTCTGCTCAGACCATCCACACACCTAGTTAACTCATTCCAGAATTCATCCCGCTTTTCCTCACTTCTCTCACATCCTGGTCCATACGCAATAACAAACGCCCAACATTCCCTACCTATCCTAGTCCTCGCTTGCATCAGCCTACATGAC
>JAXCGZ010001960.1:15000-45000 GCA_037179515.1 Halocaridina rubra | reverse complement strand
TAAAACAATGATAAAAGTTAAACAGAAAAACTTAGCATCACAATTACAATCTGTAACTACTATTCAAGGACAAAATGATATAGGAGAAACTAAATGAACATAATTATGTTACTTAAATAATATAAAATACAGTTGGCTATGATCTGCAAATATTAAATCATGACTTAATACAATGATAATTGTTAAACAAAAAACTTAACATCACAATTTCAATCTGTAACTATTATTCAAGGACAAAATGATATAGGAGAGAAACTAAATGAACATAATTATGGTACTTAATAATATAAAATATAGTTGAGTATAATTTTTGCAAATTGTAACATTTAACACACATTATAGTGAGAAAAAAATTCAACATGCACAATTGATAATTGACACTTAAGCTAAGAAACTTAAATCTAGGGGAGTCTTTGAGGTTGTCTTACAACTAAGCTTAAATTAAAAAAAAGTTACAATATTTGTTCTTCCACCAATCGTTATCAAAGACCGTTGGGACATTTTCTTTCCCAACTTTATCAGTTCAATACTTAGTTTGAAAGACTTCTTAATTATTTAACTTTCCTAATTACAGGGATATTCAATACCCTTTTCTCATTGTTGATTTTAAAATTTTCTATTAAAGGGATTTCAATTCCCCTTTTTCATTGTCACTGAATTTATTATATGTATGGGGATTTTTTTTTCCCCTTTCTCATTTTTAATTTTTGGGGATTTTCATTTCCCCAGCCCCTCTCCACCCATTATTGCTAGAACTTGCGATTTCCATAACTTAATTTCCTGGGACCCCCACCTTACACATTGAGGTAGGTCCGGGTTGTGACAACGTACCGCGAATCCTTTTTTCTTGAGACAGGCTGGACAAAAGAAGGGCGTCGATGTATCTGCTGGAAACCCCTCCCGCCCGCTTTTCTGCGACTCTCGAGGTTGTCCTATGACCACCTCTCACACCACTTCCCCGTCAAGGTGCATCTCCCTCCAGCTGAAAAATATGAGCATAGCCTAGAGTAGATTCTAGGGCCAGAAATTAGGACCTAATGTCACTAATACAATGCAGGAAAGAATACATATGACCTCTGCGTACAAATAATGGTGTCTGCATTCA
Organism: Halocaridina rubra; assembly: GCA_037179515.1. Classification (NCBI taxonomy): domain Eukaryota; kingdom Metazoa; phylum Arthropoda; class Malacostraca; order Decapoda; family Atyidae; genus Halocaridina; species Halocaridina rubra. The sequence continues at coordinate 43,895 of JAXCGZ010001960.1, read as the reverse complement.
GAGGGTATACCTCGCCTCTCCTGCATCTGCAGGTGCTTGCAATCTCTCCAATGGGTAAAAGGGACTGGCTTGTGAAAATAAAATTCAAAATTGCAGGTCGGGGCTGCTTGGAAATAGGGTGGTAATTGAAAGTACGTGTCTACACCATTAGATTATTATTCCAAGATACTTAGGACTTAGCTGAGTAATTGATACATAACATTAGTATACTATAGATATAAAAAAGAAGAGTCATGAACTGCTGAGAACAGCCTCTAAAGAAATATTCTTATTAGCAGTGACTTTAGTAGCATAAAAGCATGAATCCAAGATAAAAAGTACAAATCAATTGGTTACTGCTGATAGTATTTACTAAAATAATAATTATGCAAAAGGCCATGGAGCGATAGCAACAATAACAGCCAACATAATAATAACAATACTAATAATCATGATCATAATAAGAATAATAAAAATGAAGTAAAAATACTAAATCAGGAATAGCACTATATATACAATTGAGACTAGATTTTGAAGTAAGAACAGAGTTCTATACTTATAGTTCATAATAATGCTCATTCTAATGCAGTCTCTTGTACTTATTCAAATTCCTGCAGTCCTAATATGTGTATATATAGTTGTATGTATATAGGAGGATAGTCATCAACCTTCTGATTGCCCAATTTGTCAGTGGGAGCATTATCAGTATTCTAAAACAGTTGCAATATGTGGCAGAAAAGCTCATATAATAATCAGTTCAACTTATGTGTTATCAGTATTTATGTAATATCAGCATGCATAAACTTATCAACTGTAATAAAACTTGAGCGCATTTATCATCTAGCAAATTTACAAAAGAATCTAAAAAAATCAATAATTGTAATACTTTATCAACATAAAGAAATAACATGGTTCAGTATGGAAAGGGCAAAAGACAAGGGAGAGAGAGAGAGAGAGAGAGAGAGAGAGAGAGAGAGAGAGAGAGAGAGAGAGAGAGAGAGAGAGAGAGAATTTATTTACTTTTTTTTTTTAAACATATAATTTTCACTTATAGGGCCCTTTTTTATGACTTGACTTCCTGTCCTACAATACAAGGGGGCAGAGCACAACTGCAACCATTTTCTAAGGTCTAAAAAGAATAAAAGCAAAATAAATTAGTGTACAAATAAAGAAACATCGAAGCATGAAACCATTCATTTTCTGTTTAACATTTCAAATGACATTAGTGAAATAAGCATACACATCCTTGTCTGTTATTACAACCTTTTTTTTTCTATAAATCAGAGGGTTGAGTTGAAGCACATACTCGCTATAAATTAACATACCTCTGATGAAATTTAAGCAAAATACTACAATCATATGTGATATTATATTTAATAAAATATGAAACTCTTGGAAGCTTAACAATAATTTTTCATTAACAATATTTTACCTTAATGCTTATATCTCAAGAGAACTTTCTTATTTTTTATTTATTTATCTCTACTACTATCAACAAAATTACGGTTATCCTTTCTTAATAAATGACTTAAAAGGACTTAAGTATCATTATTTTTAAATTTCAAACTCAAAATATTAGCTATGAGAAGCTCAGTGATCTTAATTAGCTCAATTGCAATTATAAATTTCATGACAATGATAGTAATTAACAATAATTATCTCTAGATAAGTTTTTCAAAATCTTTAATATCTTTATCTCTTCGGGATTATATTTATCACATGAAGATAATTTACACTTTTCAACAAAACAAAATATAAAAAATAGTGTATCTGAAAAAAAAAATATGAACAGTTTTGTATCTGTGCATACAGTAATATAAGAACATAAGAACATAAGAATAGAGGACACTGCAAAATGCCTACTGGCACACACGAGGCAGCTCCATTTTTGAATTGTATTTTCAGCATGTCTAACCTATTCTATTCTACTCTACTTATTTATTCTGTTTTTCTTTTTATGATTTTTCTAATAAGCACTAACCTATTCATACCCACCCTACCTCTGTCATATGTCTATCTAATCTACATTTGAAGGTGTCTAAGGTATTGGCATTTACTATCATACTAGGAAGCTTGTTCCATGCATCAGCTACTCTATTACCAAACCAATTTTTACCAATTTCCCTTCTGAACCTAAATTTATCAAGCTTAAATCCATTATTACGAGTTCTGGTTTGATCATGAATTTTTAAAACTTTATTAATATCTCCCTTGTTAATCCCTTTAAACCATTTATACACATCAATCATATCCCCCCTAACTCTTCGCCTCTCTAGAGAATGTAGATTAAGTTTTTTTAATCTGTCCTCATATGGTAGATTTCTGATATTGTGTATCATCTTGGTCATTCTTCGTTGCACTCTCTCCAAGGATTCAATTTCCATTCTATAATAGGGTGACCAGAATTGCACAGCATAATCTAAATGGGGCCTAACTAATGCAAGATAGAGCTGCAAAATAACTTTTTCCGTCCTATTGCTGACGCTTCTTGAGATAAATCCTAAAATTCTGTTTGCTTTATTTCTGACTGCTGTGCAGTCAGAAATAAAGCAACATTAAAGAATGAATTTTGCTTAAGTTTCATAATATCTTAAGGAGTTGTATATGAAAAATTAAAATCTATATATTCTTCTACTAGCTCAAATTTAATTATTTTCGAGTGACTATTCAACAGAATTACCTCAGGAGACAGGGGGAGTTGTATATTTTTTCTCCCTTTCTATACTTACGATCGGGTAGGTACTTAACTACCTTCATTTTTACTCTCTTTCCTTTTCCTACCCAAATATTCTGCTCAATATCTGTCTTTTGGACTTCAAATGGCTAGCTTTTGCGGGGAGTTTTGCGTGTCGGCACTGTTCCTCCCCTGTCTCTTCGGTTTCTGGATCGACTTCGTCTCTTTCAAATACAGTAAACGGCTATGTGACATTCTTGTAATCATTTCTTGTGAGTTTCCACTACCTTCTTCATGACCAAGCTGAAATAATTATGACAAACATTATCATGGCTGAAACTTTAGTTTTATTTTACTTATTTAGCATATTCTTTCGAACAAATAATGTATATACTGCAGCTAGAAAGAAAAATAAAGAATCATTCATAGATTCGTGTCCTTTATCACTTAATATCTCTCTTGGCTTGTTGGCAGAGTAGGGGACATAAAGAAATTAAAACAAAATTTGCATCTCGGCCACAGCTGGACAGGTGGAAAATCACTTTGCCTCGAAAATATCTCTTAATAGATATCGCAACAGCTACATCACCTCCCAATAAAACTATGCACATATAGCTTGCATAAAGACACAATGATGCAGGGGAAGAGTCCTCCCAGACCCTATCCCCATCTTGCTTCCCTAATGGGCTTCATCGATTCCACCCACGAGAATATCCCTCCCATGATACTCGACTCACTTTCCCACCTGCATAACGCAAAAATAAAACTCGTATCAAACAGTAAAAATCTCAATAATGTCACAAAAATTTTTTATTCTTCAGAGATCAATACAATTATTATTTCTTTATAATAACAATGGTGGAAGCTCGATCGGTTATTCCTGCCTTTTTCTCGCTAAAAATATCTCACCTGAAAAAAGAAAGAACCTTAAAAGGGGATTCAAGCATATTTCCCACTACAATTCGTTCACTCATTTTGGAGTATATAAAAACTCTGCTACTTATATTCTATTCCAGGCACTGACATTTTTCGATTTAAGAAATTAATATAAAAATTATTTTACAAGTACATTAAATATTTTGCAATTAAAATCAATACCTTTGCCTGTTTAATAATCAACTTAGGCAATAATAAAAAATAACAGAACACCCTTCAAACGCAATTACTGGTTATATTTTTCAAATTATAAAAAAAATCGAGCTTAATGCTGTTTATAGCTATTAGTACGAATTATCCATGTTAGTAATGGGTACAGCAATTCTACTTTTATTAATATACTAAAGCCATACACCTTTTTTATATGCAGGGTGGATGAGTCAAAGCATAACTACAAAGTAAAATGGAGGAGACCTCCAACCTCAATTTCTTTTAATATTTGTCTCATTACTCACTGGATACAAATTACAAGTACTTAGCTATTTTGGGATGCTGCTTGAAGAACGTCACATCCACAGGCAGTGGAGGCAGGGGTTCTTCTTTCTTCTGAGCTCTATGATTTTTCTGCCAACGTCGTCCATATGACTCGTAAAATCAATGATTCACCATCTTCTTAGTCGGATCCAACAACAAATAACTCCTAGTAGGGGCATTTTCTTTCAAAGCCCCGGTTACAGTGCGGTGCACGGTGACGGTGGTATACATGGAGGGCGCTGAACCTTCCTCCCATCTGATGTGTCCCAGTCTTCGTAAATGAAGTACTTTCAAAATGCATGGGACACTTCTTACTGCGTGGGACCTTGCCAATACGGGGACGGGGAAGAGGGATGACTGGTTCTGGTAACTCGATACACTAAGCATGGCCAGAGCTGAGGCTTCTCCCTCGACGTCGCTGCTTGTAAGCGTCTAGAAGTTTCTTCTCACTCAAGCATTTCTTCCAGAGATGCCTTTTTATATCTGTTTCCTCTGTATCCATTATTGTTTTTTCTTCTTTGCTGTAGTCACGGTGTGGATGTGTCCTGAAGCTGCCACCAGATGTCGTATAGTGTTATTCTAAGACTATACTTATGCTATAGGTAGCAAGGTCGGTGATTGAGATGCATCGTTCAATTAACAGTAATTTATTTAGAGATAACTTGAACTAAGGTTATGCCTCAAAGTTCCCATTTCTATAGTTCCTGTCACTTCACAGTTCCTGCCCCCTTAGGGGGAGACTTCTATCTATGGACGTAGTTTCTGCCCCCAGCAAGGACTGACTTCTAACTAACAGACACGCGCTCCGTATGCCGTCCTCTGGTGGCAGGTCTTCGAGTGCGCACTCTGCCCTCTAGCGGCTATTGGCGTCTATATGAGATGCCATACGATATATATATATATATATATATATATATATATATATATATATATATATATATATATATATATATATATATATATATATATATATATATATATATATATATATATATATATATATTTCTTTCTTTCTTTCCTCCCACAGGTAGACTGTTTAGCCAGTCAGTGCGAAGCATCTTCTTCTCCATTCCACTCTGTCCCGGAAGATATCCTCCTCCTCCAATCTATTCAGTCTTCCCATTCTAAATTTTGTTAAGACTTCTTGTATGCTATCCCTCCATCTTTTTCGTAGGCGGCCTGTGGACCTTCTTCCATCCGGTGTCCATTTGAATGCTAGTTTGGGAATTCTTGCCTCCTCCATTCTCTGTACATGTCCCAGCCACCTCAACTTAGCGTGCTCAATTTTTTTTTCCAATGATACCACTCCTAGTTTTCCTCTAAGTTCTTCATTCCTTATTCTATCCATTCATGTTTTACCGAGTATAAGTCTGATAGGTTCATTTCTGCAGCTACTAATCTACTCATGTCTGTTGTAGTCAATGTCCAAGTTTCATCTCCATAGGTTTAAGCTGATGTAAGGACAGTCGTGTAGACTAGTTTCTTAATTTCTGCTGGGATATGTATCTCTTTGAACAATGGGTAGAGCATGTGAAATTGTCTGCAATATGTATTGATTCTTTCAGTGATCTCATCGTGCATACCTCTAGTTGATTTAATCTCTACTCCAAGATACTTAAATTCTTTTGCATGTGGGAGTGTAGTTCTATTGAGACTTATATTTATGATCTCTTCTCCTCTACCAAATACCATGACTTCAGTCTTCACTTTATTCATCTTCATTCCTGCTTCTTCAAGTGCTCTATCCCATCTCTCTGCTGCCTCCTGCAATCCATCCCTACTTGTTTCCCAATGGCAAATATCATCTGCGTAGGCTAATGTCCTCTTTGGTGTTTCTTGCTGGTTGTTTACTTGTTTCATGATTTTGTCCATATAGGTTATGAACAACAAAGGTGACAAAACACCTCCCTGCTTCACCCTAGATGTTATTTCAAGGCATTTTTCATTTTTTATACTCTGTGCTTACTTTGCCTAAGCATGGACTGTACGTGCTCTTGATTGTTTTCAGTAGTTGACCATTTATTCCTAATCGTGTAGGCATTTCCACAATCTTTTTCTGGGTACAAAAAAACAAACTTTATTTCCATTTCAATACAATGGGTATTCGTCAGCCAGGGCAAGCCCCAACCCCCCACTGTGGTGTCCAACCACAGCAGTTCCTGCCAGTAAACAGCTTAAACTCTCGGTCTTGGACGGGAACCGATCTTTCGACCTCGTGAATGCGAAGCCAGCGCGTTACCACTGTACTAGCCAGCCTTGTACAGATCAATGAAAATCATGTACACACTATTATCGGATTCCCAGGCTTTTTCCATCAGTTGTTGAATGGAAAATATCATATCTGTTGTACCTCTGCTGTTTTTGAAAGCCATGCTGCCATTCTCCCAGTTGTGGTTCAATAATAATCCTAGCTCTACTTTCTAATATTCTTTCATACAATTTAGCTGCATGATTTATCAAGGAAATGCCTCTATAGTTTTCACATTTTGTTGGTCTCCTTTCTTGAAAAATGGGCAAATGATTTGCTTACCCCAATCTTCAGGTCCAATACCTTCTAATAAGGACTGAATGACGATGTCTGGTAAATATGTTCTTATATTTTCACTTGCCTTCTTGAAGAGTTCAATCGGTAGTTCATCTATACCGGATGCTTTCCCATTACTCATTGTTTTCAATACATCCTTCATCTCTGTCATGGTCACCATGTCTTCTGAATCTATCACGACCTCTATCTCATCTTCCTCATCTTCTGGACATTTAAGATTTTGGTGAAATATTCTCTCCATTTGCTGTTGATTTCCTTTGGCTCATTTATTACTTCGCCATTGTCGTCAACTATAGTGTTATTTCTATTTACAGGTTTCTGAAACTATTGCTCAGATTATATATAAGTTTTTTATTTCTGGAATCTACTTTTGATTCCTTCAACAAATCTTTCCATGCTCCATTTTTAAGTGTTCTCTTAAGGCTATCAACATTTCTTCTTTCTGTCACATATTCCAGTCCACTTTCAGGTGTTTTATGTCTCAGCCACTTCCTCAGACTTCCTGTTTTTTTTTCTTAACTGCTATTTTCATTTCTTCAGTCCACCAAGGGGTCTGCCACTTTCTGGCAGTACAGTGGTAACACGCTGGCTTCGCATTCACGAGGTCGAAAGATCGGTTCCCGTCCAAGACCGAGAGTTTAAGCTGTTTACTGGCAGGAACTGCTGTGGTTGGACACCACAGTGGGGGGTTGGGGCTTGCCCCGGCTGACGAATACCCATTGTATAATGAAATGGAAATAAAGTTTGTTTGTACTCCCAGAGCTTCTTCTGACACTTCTCTCATTTTCAGCGCTAAGTATTTCCACTTTTCAGAAATGTCCTCCTCATTCCCTTTTAATTCAATTTCTTCACAATTTTGTATAAATTGTTCCTTATGAGAATCATCTTTCAGGTTTTCAGTTTTTATCTTCTTTGTCCGGTTTGTTATTGGGGGTCTTTTGCATTCTTGTGTTATTATTGCTTTCTGAGGTCTGAATACATGGAATCTCCTGGTAGAAACTTTACATCATTGAAGAGCTGTTTATCTGATGAGATGAAGTAGTTTATTATCGAATTTAGATCAAATTGTCCTGTATTCCTGTTCCATCGATATCTTTTAAATTTATGCGAATCATATTGTTTGAAAATTCCATTCATGATAGACATATATATATATATATATATATATATATATATATATATATATATATATATATATATATATATATATATATATATATATATATATATATATATATATATATATATACATATATATATATATATATATATATATATATATATATATATATATATATATATATATATATATATATATATACATATATATATATATATATATATATATATATATATATATATATATATATATATATATATATATATATATATATATATATATATATATATATATATATATATATATATATATATACATATATATATATATATATATATATATATATATATATATATATATATATATATATATATATATATATATATATATATATATATATATTTATATATATATATATATTTATATGTATATATATACATATATATATATATATATATATATATATATATATATATATATGGTTGAGATATGTGTGAGATATGAGTGGTTGAGATATGTGTGGATCGTGGTGAATGCACGTGTCTTGGCTCGGCCACATCCCTTACAAGGGGGAATGAGGCATGTGTATATGCATATGTATACACACACACACACACACACACCACACACACACACACACACACATATATATATATATATATATATATATATATATATATATATATATATATATATATATATATATATATAGTAGGAAAACCCCAGTAATTACAAAAACGAAAATATAAATATATAAAAAGTACTTATTAATATCGTGACCTTAGCTGGCCACCTTCTCAAAGTACAATGGCAAGAGATACAGCTGTATCTCTTGCAATTGTACTTTAAGAAGGTAACCAGTTATGGTCACGAAATCAATAAATACTATATATATATATATATATATATATATATATATATATATATATATATATATATATATATATATATATATATATATATATATATATATATATATATATATATATATATATATATATATATATATATATATATATATATATATATATATATATATATATATATATATATATATATATATATATATATATATATATATATATATATATATATATATATATATATATATATTCTATTTTTTAATGGGTTTTTCCTACCATTTAAGATTGTATGTTAACAGTTCAGTGTTATATATATATATATATATATATATATATATATATATATATATATATATATATATATATATATATATATATATATATATATATATATATATATATATATATAAATAATTTCATGTTTTGTTATAATGGTAATTTTTTTTTGGTGACCATTACAGACACCCATACATAGAACAAGGTTTGAATAAGAATTCGAAAAGAAATTATGATTGAGATAGGTAAATTGGCTTAAAATTAAATGAGAATTTTTCACTTGATAACTCTGAGGCGTCAGGTCTAGGGTTCGCGCCCCGTCATGGTCTGAGGTTAGCAAGGCATGCACTCAGCGTAAGGATTACATCTGCCAAAACAAGTCCTTCGCAAAAAGGCAACCGTCCTAGCCCTTGGTAGATAAGGGAGTCCGTGACGTAAAACCGGAACATCAGGTCCGTAATCAAGATGCTTCTGATGATTTTGAACAATTGCTCCTTGGGTCGATTCTCCTTAGGATGATTTATTCAAAGTTAAGATAATTTAACTTAACCTCACCTATCATAATCTAACCAAATCTAACCTAACGATATAATGAAATGCTTACTTTGAACTTCTTTCAAATTAGTATACTTTAGTTATGTGTTTCAGTTGTATATTAATTATATTTTTCAATTTAATATTAACAAGGGGCCAGTTGTCCGCTTTTGCATTCAAGATTGGCTCGGAGATATTTGGGGGCAACTGTCCTAGAGGCAATCGCCCGTTCCCTCATACATATAGGACCTTCCTCGGCAACTTAGCAATATGTGTGCATGTTAGGGGCTTTTGTTATAGGGGCAATAGTCTAAAGGGGCAATTGTCCCTACTCTCATACATTTAGAACCTTTCTCAGCAGGTTAGCAACATGTGTGCGTTAAGAGTTAGGGGCTTTTGTCCTAGGGGCAATTGCCCAGAGGGGCAAGCGTCCTAAGGGGCAATCGTCCGTACCCTCATACATTTATCACCTTCCTCATCAGCTTAGCAACATGTGTGCACAACGCTGCAATTCTTCAGCGCTTGTTCCCCATCTTGTCTTTAGCTCTAATGGATTGCAGACCAGATATCAATGCTGCATCACAAAGAAAAATAGCTCTACTTGCGTAACCTAGCCTGGATAGAAAGAGAGAGAGAGAGAGAGAGAGAGAGAGAGAGAGAGAGAGAGAGAGAGAGAGAGAGAGAGAGAGAGAGAGAGAACAGTGAAAGTTATACACGTATTAAATTCCCAGTGACTTGCAGAACCATACATACATATATACATACATACTTACTTGCATACATACATACATACATACATACATACGTACATACATACATACATACGTACATACATACATACATACATACATACATACATACATACATACATCCTGTTACTAGAAATATAATCCAATCCCATTTAGAACTACCTACAATGAAAGGGATGAATTCAAGCCTGTGAGAAATGCAAGCAGATGGGTATGAGAGAGAGACTACAGTCTCTCTTGTGCCCTGCAACGGGCATTAGATCCTTATATGGTATAGCGGGGGTTGAGGGTGGGCACTGAGGTTTTGGGGCATTGCAAGAGGGTTGTCGGAGGAAAAGAAGGGGTTAATTTGGGGGGGTTCTCGGAAGGTGATGCACGAAGGTGGGTGGGAGTGAGAATGTCATAAGGATGAATAAAAAAGGTTTCAACAATTCAGAGATGGTGGCGAGTACATGTAAATTGTATTAAGAGGTTCGTATACCCCAATATGTATATTACATATGAAGGAATGCGTGTAGTAATTTTATCAAGTTCTCTTTTTTTGGTATGTAGTGTTATTTGAGGTTTTTGAAACCTATATCTTAAGGTCCATAATTTGAGATATTTGATTACGATCTGTTGTTGGGTATAATTGAATATATATCAAAGTGATTTAATTCTCTGGCGTTATCTATTTATAGTTTCTGTTTTTTAAATTCTGGTTTTTGCTTTGTTGATATTTGTATTTTTTTTCCTTGAAGATAATGTTCATTATCCCCTTTAGTATGTTTGTGTGTGTGTGTGTCTGTGTCTGTGTGTACGTGTGTGCATTCGTGCACTTAAGCGCATGCTTACCTTGAACCATTACTAAAACAATATCTAGACCAGTCATTAAGGGAAGATAAATCTTGGACGTTTTCCGTTAGCGCCCCAACAAATGAAGGGGTTTCTAACCTTACTTTAGACGCCATTAAAATCGAATAAAAGTAAATTTAAGGATTAAAAACCTCATTTTCAATCATTCTGTCATGAATCGAATATTTTTCTTTTTAATTAGTGCCGATAGATACCTTTTTCAGGCCTTTGTAGATATTAAGTGTCAAGTTTTGTACATAGATAAATAAATGTATTGACGTATTAAAATGAAATCAATATTAACTCATTTTTAACGCCTTTGAAGCGAGAGGCATGAAAACAGCCCTCATAATATCGTCGACAACACCGAATTGCAGACAGGGAAGAAGAAGAAAAAATAAAAAAGCCTTGACTGGGGTCATGGCCCCATCGGTCGCGAGACATCCCAAGGACATTCTACATGATTCTGAAGCAGGCTGGGTTGCAATGCGGTCCAATAGCAGACAACACCTACACTCCTGTTCCTTGGCCTTCGCCTTCTCGGAGTTCTCTCTCTAGTTCAACTGACTTTTTCCTCCTTGACTTCGCATTGTGCATATGCACACTTACATATATATATATATATATATATATATATATATATATATATATATATATATATATATATATATATATATATATATATATATATATAATCTTATTTGTCAGACATATGCTCAATGTTATCGAAATATCTGCAATGTTGGTTACAATTGGAAGAAAAAAGTCAGTACCAGATATTCTCTCTCTCTCTCTCTCTCTCTCTCTCTCTCTCTCTCTCTCTCTCTCTCTCTCTCTCTCTCTCTCTCTCTCACACACACACACACACACATACATACATACATACATACATACATACATACATACATACATACATACATACATACATACATACATAAATAAATACATATATACATATATACATACATAAATACATACATACATACATACATACATACATACATACATACATACATACATACATACATACATACATACATACATACATACAGGCTCTCATTTGACATCTTTTTCCTGCGTGTTGAACGAGGTACCACACGAGGACAAATTTTCTGGGTAAAAATAAGAGAAGAAGCAGAATTAGAAGAAATGAAATGATAATTGTGCTTTTTATCAAAGTAGCACGAATGGCAAACATGATATGAGAGTGTAAGAAGCACTTTTGTTTTGGTATCCTTGACTGTGTGAGTAATAATGATACATACTTTGATTCGATGTCTGTGGCAGTAATGTCTCACTAAAGAACTATCTGTCTATCCATCTATAAGTCTGTCTGTCTGTCTGTCCTTTTATCTCTCTTTTTCTTTATAATATATATATATATATATATATATATATATATATATATATATATATATATATATATATATATATATATATATATATATATGAAAATAAGGCAAGCAGGTATTTATCAAACACACACGCAAACACACATGCACTCATTATTATACACAGAAATTTTGATAACCGATTGCATCCAGCTTGCATATACAAACGAATACATCTCTCTCTCTCTCTCTCTCTCTCTCTCTCTCTCTCTCTCTCTCTCTCTCTCTCTCTCTCTCTCTCTCTCTCTCTCTTTCACACACACACACACACACATGGCTATGTACAGAACAAATACACATTTGGGGTCTCGCGGCTACTTTCCCACGCTCTGTTCAAATTTGGATCATGGCGTTCAAAGAGACTTTGATAAAAGAAGAAGAAGAAGAATGTGAACAAAACAGAAGAACAAGAAGGGAGGAGAAACAATAAGAAAATAGTGATGAAGTAAAAGGGAAAGAGGAAGCAATGAGAAGAAAATAGTCTTGACGAAGGGATAGAGAATAAGTGGAAAAAAAGCGAGACTAGGAGAAATATAATGATGATAAGATATAGGATGAAACGGGATTAAAATGTTACCAATGACGAAGGAAAGATGAAGAAAAAAGTAAGAAGAAAAAAATAAATTGGAGAAAAATAAGAAGAAACAGAAGAGGAAGAAGAAGAAGAAGAAGAAGAAGAAGAAGAAGAAGAAGAAGAAGAGAACTATATAGTCGAATTCGATATAAATCGTTCAGAGGTACGAGGTGGGGCCGCTGTAGCTTAGTGGTATAGCACGCTACTTGGGATGTGACTAACTTAACTAACGCGGGTTTGATCCTGCAGCGAAGCATTAGAAAGAGATATCCAGCCTTAATCCCCTTCATAGCTCTAATCTCTATGTGTCCACCCCCATTGGAATGGGAACAAATTTTTCCACATGAAACTGTAATTAAATGAACAAAAGAAAATAAATTGTAATTGCGAGAGTTGTTGCCAGCAAAGCTTCCGAATATAATATGTTAATATAAAGGAATAAGAAGAGACTCAAAGAGGAAAATGGCAATATAAATCAATAAGAGGAGAGAGTCAAAAGAAATAAGAGGAGCCTCAAGGAGAAATATGGCAAAATAAAGGCATAAGAGGAGACTCAAAGAGGATTATGACAATATAAACAATAAGAGGAGAAGCAAAGAGGAGTATGGCAATATAAATCAATAAGAGGAGACTCAAAGGAAATAAGATGCGACTCAAAGAGGAGATGGCAAAATAAATCAATAACGAATAGAGTCAAAAGAAATATGAGGAGACTCAAAGAGGAATATGGCAATATAAATTATTAAGAGTAGACTCAAAGAGAAGTATGGCAATATAAAACAATAAGAAGAGACTCAAAGGAAATTAGAGGAGGCTCAAGGAGGAATATGGCAATATAAATCAAAAAGAGGCGAGTCAAAAGTAATAGGAGACTTAAAGAGGAATATGGCAATATAAATCAGTAAGAGGAGACTCAGAGAGAAATATGGCAAAGCGATTTGATTCTTTTAATGGATGAAGGACGGTGTGGCATCTTGATCGTTTTGGACTTGAGTGCTGCTTTTGATACCGACGTACATAACATGTTGATAGGTGACTTGGATATTATTGGTAGAGAGGGGGAGGCTCTTTACCTTATGAGAGACTATAATGAATGAAGAACATATTGTATACAGATTGGGAATGAGTTTTCTGAGATACAGAGTTTATCAAGAAGGGTTCCACAGTGTAGTGTGCTTGGTCCAATCCTCTTTTGTGTTTATACAATTGAGTATTCATATATACTTAAGAGACATGGGATATTTTTTAAGCTTTTTGCAGATGTTACTCACTTCAACTTGACCTTTAATAATATTGAAGATACTGTAGTAAGGTTGAATGACATCATGATGGATGTTAAAGAGTGGATGGAAATGGAACATCTAAATTTAAATTAAGACAAGACAGATTTTAGGGAAGAGAAGTGACCTTAGAAGGTTGGAGGATGTTCGTAGCCTGAATATTGATGGGATAGAGGTTGGTGTCAAGAGGCCTGTGAAGGATTTAGGTGTAATGTTAGATAGTAACTTATCTATGAGAAGAGCAAATAGACAAAGTAGTAAGAGTGGCTGGTTATCACTTGAGAAATATTGTTTTTGTCAAGAAATATATTGATGAATCTTCGCTAAGAAAGCATCTTCACAATTATGTCATCAGTAGACTTGATTACTGTAATTCATTGTACTATGGATTACCAATATATATACAGTACAGTATGTCATGAATAGAGCTGCTCGCCTAATAAAGGGTACGCGATCACGTGACAGCATTACTCCTGTACTGATGCAACTACATTGGCTACCTATTATAGCTAGAATTGTATTCAAGATTTGTGTCATGGTGTATCAAGCAATTAAACATGGAAACCCGAATTAAATAAGGAAACTACTGCGTGACTTTCACACGGAAACTACAGTAACTCTCAGATGTAGTGATGATCGTTTCATATTAGAGGAGCCAAGATGTAATCTACAATTAGGTTTTAGAGCTTTCAAAACTGCGGCCCAAGACTTTTTAATCGTCTTCCCAAAGCGATTAAAGAAAGTAGTAATGTTGACATTTTTAAGAGGAAGTTGAAGACATATCTTTACGGTGACTGCTACACTTCTGAAATGACAATCAGTGAATATTACAAAGTTTAATGCCCGATTTCTAATCAGTATAAACCTAGGATACCATAATGTTAGTTAGCTAGACACACATAAATGGATGTCATAACCGCGTCAGATGCGTTTATGACATCCATTTGTGTGTGTCCAGCTAACTAACAATATGGTATCCTAGGTTTACACTGTTTAAGAAATCGGGCCTTAGACTGTAATATCAATATAAGGGACGAATCCCTGAGCGTTGTATAGACGGGGCGGGAGTAGAAAAGCAAACGTCAAAGTAAGTAAGTAAGAAAGAGGAGACCTAAAAGGACTAAGAGAAGAATCAAACTGGAATATGGCAATACAAAGCAACGAGGGAACTCGAAAAAATAAGAGGAGGCAATGAGGAATATGGCAAAATATAAATCAAAGAGTGGAGACTAACAGAGGAATACTTCTGAAAAAAAGAACCGTGAAAAAAAAGCATTAAGAGGCGATTCAAAGATGGAAATGACAATAGAAAACATTGTAAGGTCGCTCAAAGAGGAACAAGCCAATAAAATATCTTGAGACTGAAAGAGGAAAATGGTAAGAGAAAACAGTAAGAGGAGACTCATGAAGAGAAAAGGTTTAGCTAAGAAGAAATCACGGTTGAATTGTTTATTGATGTACGCATTCGCCGAAAGATGGTAATAACCTTCTGGATGTGTTCAACACCAGAACCTTGGTTTTTAGGGGGTAAAATTATAGCCTTATTTTACACAATTTCAAGAAAATTCCTTAAACATTTTTGTATACCTTTTCTCACTTCAACGCTTCGACAGCGTTGTGCAAATGTGCTAAAAATCTTTTTATATATCTTTCACAAGGTGATTTCAAAATTAATCTAAGAAGTTTTTCTTTTCACACTTTACCTTTTCAGTTTCACACTTCACCCCTTCGGTAGTGTTGTGAAAATGTGTTAATATCTGCTATATTTCTTCCACAATGTAATTTCAATTTTAACCTCGGAGTCTTGGGAAAAAACCAAAGTCCTTCGCAAGAAGGCACTGTCCTAGCCCTTAGTAGAAAAGGGAGTCCGTGACGTAATACCAATCACAGTTTTTGGAGTCACTGTACCTCATTGGTAAAGTTCACTAGTCGAGGAGTGGCGAGCATGACAAACGAATGTTTGATCCCATCGTGGGGCGTTAAGAAAAGCATCCAGACTTTATCCCCCAGCTCCAGCCTGTCTGTGTCCCCCCATTCGAATAGGGACTATAACTGTGACACATTAACTGGAAAAACTTTTCTTAGAGCAGCTTACACGAGACCATATAAAAAACAAGACAAAGCGATAAAAACAGTTTTTTTTATTACAGTCTTCACTCGAATGGAGCTGAACACAGAAAGGCTGGAGCTATGAGGGAGATTAAGGCCGGATGCTCCTCCTAACGTCCCGTAACGGGAGCGAACTAGTAAATATTAGGCATGTCACTTCCCAGCTTGTGCGCTCTCCCTCTGAGTTTCCACGGTCCCCAGTACGTTACCAAGGGTATTTCGTGTAAATGAGAAGGAACCGAGTTTAATGGAACACTAAAATAAACATTTCATGTAAAAGGGAAATGTTTACATCCATTTTCTTCTGGGAGTGATCAGCACAGTAGCCGTGTTTGGAAGTGTTAATTATCACGAAAACATCTCAAGTGCTTTCAGAACAAGCATATCTACATCATGATTCTATGAAGAGTGTTTGAGTTTCCGTGTTTGGGTGTGCATGTGTGTTTGCGTGCGTATGTTTATGTGTCTGGGAGTGAAAAGATGATATAGGAAGAGTTGAGTGAATATGTTTATAATAATAGCAACGAAGAAGGGTAAGAGACTCTCTTTGAAAACTTGTCTGGTTGGTATGAGTCTCGTCTCATTCATGGGAAAATAATATATAACACTTCTAAAAAAGACTCTCTCTCTCTCTCTCTCTCTCTCTCTCTCTCTCTCTCTCTCTCTCTCTCTCTCTCTCTCTCTCTCTGATATAACTCTGCACATTACTGGGTGAAAACTTGTGCTGCAAACCTATTCTTAATTCTCATGAAATATGAGTGAAATAAGCTTTGTTGCTGAAATTCTGTGTTATTTACGTAAAGTCCTTCACTTAAGCCACTCATTCATTACTGCAAGCAGTGAAGTTAGCTTGATTGCAAGAATCTTTAGGTTCGACATCCTGATTTCTGAGGGTTCTACAGTGCTGTTTGCTTCCTCACCGTGCCGAGATTCATAGTAAGACACAGCCATCATTTTAGTGTCAACAGTACTTTTTTGGGGGGTTTTGGACTTAGTCTGTAGTTTTGAGAAAAAGCTATCTGTTAATGGTTACACCCCCTATGTTTGGCTGCCTCGGACTTGCGCATGCACAGTACAATGTGTGTGACATTATGGTCGCCTCCCTCTCACGTTGACATCTCTCCAAGCTAAAGTTGCCACCTCACCTGGCATCATGGACTATTCGGGACCATCCTCCGTGGCGGATATCAAGGCTGACATAGCCCTGTGTGACAAGGATGGCCAGGATATGCGGGACTGGCCTCCTCTTCCACCCTGTAGACACTAGCGGTCGCCAGCTGGGTTTACGTGCACTTGACGTATAGTGTTTTTCTTACACTATACTGAATCTATAGGTAGAGAGGTCGGTAAAAGAGATGCATTGTTCAATTAACAGTAATTTATTTAGAGAAAACTTTAACTTACTTGTTCCTCAAAGCTCCCATTTCTATAGCTCCTGTCACTCACTATTCCCGTCCCCTTAGGGGGAGGTATCTAACTATGGACGTAAGTTCTGCCCCCGGCAAATACTGACTCCAGACTAAAGTGACATGGGCACTGTATGCTGTCCTGTGGCACGGGTTTCTGAGTGTGCACTCTGCCCTCTAGCGGCTATAGGCATCTATATGAGATGCCTTGCGACACTCCCCACCACCACTCTGAAATACATCCCATATTTCGTACTAAGCATTTCTACTTTCATGAGAGCCATATAATTTTTTGAACTATCATAATTCTACAAAAATAACGGGGCAGAACTATCTAATGAACTAACTTATAAAACTATTACAATCTCATATAATTATCTAAACAGATTACAGGAATATAAAAATTACTATGCAAAAAACTGACAAAAGAAAAATATGTTCCTTACAATAAGCATTGCAATTAAAGGCAAAAAATCAAAATTAAGTATTCACAATTGCAATATATAGATAGTAGGCATTGACAAAATTATTTAAGAACAAAACTAATTAAGTTATTACATTACTCAAATAGTACACAATACATTTGGACATGATATATGCATTTACTTTCTAAAACAAAACATTTATCATGGTGTGAAAAGATAGTTAATAATATTCACAATTTCAATATGTAATTACTTTTCAAGGACAAAATGATAGCAAGAAAGTAAATGAACTACTTACGTTACATAAATAATATAAAACACAGTTGGCTATGATCTGCAAGTATTAAATCATGACTTAAAACAATGATAATATATAAAGAGAAAAACTTAACATCACAATTATGTTTTCTTTTTTCTTGAGACGGGCCGGACAATGGGAGGGCGTCGATACATCTGCTGGTAACCCCTCCCCCCATGTTTCTGGGACTTTTGAGGTGGTCCTAGGACCACCTCTCACGCCACCTCCCCAACGAGGCGCATCTCCATCCAATAGCTGAAAAATACGAACATAACCTGGAGTAGATTCTAGGGCCGGAAATTATGGCCTAATGTCTCTAACACAACTGCAAGAAAGAATATATATGACCTCTGCATACAAACAAAGGCCACTTGTCTGCATTCGGAAGGTAAGCTTCGCCTCCCTGCATCTGCAGGTGCTTGCAATCTCTCCAATTGTTAAAAGGGACTGGTTTGTGAAAATAAAATCTAAAATTGCAGATCGGGGCTGCCTGGAAATAGGGGGGTAATTGAAAGCATGTGTCTACACTAATATATTATTATTCCAAGATAATTAGGACTTAGGTGAGTAACTGATACATAACATTAGTATACTATAGATATCAAAAAGATAAGTCGTGAAATGCTGAGAACAGCCACTAAAGATATATTCTTATTAGCAGTGACTACAGTAACATAAAAGCATGAATTCAAGATAAAAAATGCAAATCATTTGGTTACTGCTGATAGCATTAACTAAAACAACAATTATGCAAAAGACCATGGAGTGATAGCAACAATAGCAGCCAGCTGAGGTGAAGATGTCTTCGGTTACATCACGCTTTGTCTACATCTAGATGCGTCACAAGGGCATCATTGACAGGGTCACGAGTGGTGATTTTCTCTCTCTAAGGTGTGATATTCAGGACTCGATTGAGCGGCAACATAACTTCTCAACATACCTCATTACTCGTTACCCTATTGCACTTGGCCCTTCCCTTGCCAAGGAGCTACCAGGAGTGCACACTGCTCAACGGTTCTTTCAGGACGGGGAGCCTATCAACCATATTGTCATCACCTGGAGTCTCCCTCAACCAACCCCGCCTGTCGTCGAGTTTTCCTTTCTCCCTTGCCTCCCTTCATGTGAACTGTAAAGGATGAAGGAGGAGCAGCTTTGGTGTTTTAAATGCTGGGGTATTAGCCATATCTCACGCTACTGTTCTGCTTTGGCCAGATGTGTGTGGTATGCTGCTGGCCATGATACACGCTCCTTCCCACACCGTATTCCTGCCTCACCTGCTGCTGCCGCTGCTAGTGATACTGCTTCGGGATCCACATCTCAGCCTCTGCCAGACACCTCGCAGTGGAAGTGTGTTCAGTGCAAACATGCCTGGGGTCAACGTCTGGCATGGCTGTGCTAGACGGTCTCGTGCCACACCACCTAAGCGAGCTCCACCGCCCCCGCCACCACCCATTGCCGCACTTTCCTATCTACGTCCTACTGACTCTGCTGACATCATTGCTCTCCATAAGGCTGTTGCTACCCTGGAGTCCCGCTGTACAACTCTCACAGCTCGCTTTGATACCATAGGTGCCCGTATTGACAGTATAGTCACCCAACAAGCTACAACAGAAAGGACTTTTCTTTTTATTTATTCAGATAACTGTACATGGGGACATGTGCACATGGGCACTCCCAGTGATGTTGCAGTTGATAAACATTACAGTCTATTTGGTTATGTATAAATAAAATATTAATAGAAATTGCAATTAATTTTAAATATCATAGCAAGTAATTAATAATAAAATGTAGTGTAATAATTGATTGATGGCAGAAGAGCAGTCTGTGATTATTACTTAAGAGCAATAGCATTCTGGTTTACATGTATTAAGAGCAGATGAGCACTCTGCAATTAATAATTAAGAGTAATATTTGTAACAATATTTTCAATAGCCCTTGTTGAGTGCTATCATCTAAGTTAAATTTCCACTTTTCAACAGTGCTACTGCAGAAAATTTGAAGCAGATATAGAATAACTATTTTCAGGTTAGATTAATAAGTAGGTATATATACATATGCATGCATTAATTAGATAAACAATAGAAATGCCACTGGGGCTTCATAGTCATACATATCAAGGAGAGAGAGAGAGAGAGAAAGAGAGAGAGATAACTAGACTCTCGCAAGTTTGGTTGAGTCTCATCATGTTGTTATTGCCATCATCACAACTCTCACTGACAAGCTTAATAAGATTGCCTCCCACCTTGAGAAGTTAACTGATGCACAGACCAGGTCTTCATCATTCCATGCTCTGTCTGACAGTGCCCTACCCACTTCTGCCCTCTACAAAAGTAAGAATAATATTCGCTAGTCGCATACAATTTCATGCCATCTCTTAAATACCTTTGGAATTGGACACTCCTCTAAAGTCACTGCACTTAGAGCCTATGTTTATTGTTATCATCCGCAGGTCATCTTCATACAAGAGGCTTTCCCTGGTGGTGCTCCAACAGGGGAGGAGGCTCCTTTGTTTACATGGTATGTTTCATATTTGCATTATACCAGAAGAGGACTCATTACATACATTCATTCCTCCATACCTTACATGCTCCTCGGTTCTTCTGCACAAGTTGATATGACCTTTCAGCTCTTTGAAATCACTGTCGGGAATGGTACTCTTTGGTTGTGCAATGTCTACTCTGACACCGGTGTGGTTAATCTACCAGCCCTTCCAGTACCTACATTCAGTGGAATGATCTATATGGGGGATTTGAACGCCAGACACCCTGCCCTTGGTGACTCATCTCCCGCTCCCAACCGCGGTGGTAAGCCTCTGCTCAACTACATTCGCCACTACCGTCTCACGCGCTGGAATACTGGTGGTGTCACACACGCTTGTGGAGATACTGTAGATCACATTCTCACAGCTGGTCTTGTGATACTTAATGTCACCTGCTTTTCTAGCCCTTCTCTCTTTTCTGACCTTGTTGTCCTGAGCCTGAAATACTCCATACATCAGACTCCAGCTACCCTCCCCCATCACCACACCCACATCTCTATCCCTTCCAAATACTGCCCCACATATCTTTTGTTTATCTCTCACCTCCTTCCCACTTTTGATCTCCTTTCTCATGAGAGCTTATGCAACTCCCTGGTAAATTCTACACATGACTTCTACACACATTATGTTCTCAGACCACACATTCCACGTCGCCCTGAGGTCCATTCCTGGACTCTGGATCAGCGCATTGCCAAGGCGGAAAGGACAGCTGTGGATGCTGGTCTCTCCTCTCAAAGACAGCCTATGCCTGACCACCTGCACCAATATAAGTCAGCAAGGGATGATCTGGTTGCTCTGCAGAAGTCTGTGTGCACGGAGTATTGCAGAAATTTACGGATAGTATTAACCATCAGACTAGCACTGGGACAATGTCGCATCTTATAAGGAAGGCTGTCAATAAGAAATCCACCTGTGCTATATACCACAGTCTGCTTGAGTATGCTCAGGACCTCATTACTACCTGGTCAGCGCTGTCACAAACTTGCAACCTTCCTGGGAACATTCAAGAGGCACTCTCCACCTGCCACAGTATTTGTAACCTCCGTCTGATGGGTGCATTACTACAGACAGATAAGGAGGATAACATCCCATTCACAGATGATGAACTACGACGTGCTCTTGCTAGGGTTAAGGCTACTGCCCCTGGGGAGGATAGTCTTACATATCAAGTTCTCTGTCTTCATCAGAAAGTTCGTGGTAACCCCTTACTGCAGCTCTTCAATCTTTGCTTTTGCTTGGGGGATGTGCCCTCTGCCTGGACCAGAAGCACTATTATTCCTCTACCAAAACCTGGAACCAACAAATTTAGGCCTATCTCATTCACCTCCTGTATCAGAAAAGTGTTTGAACACATCCTTCTTGCCCGGCTCATACACCGTCTACAGGATAAGCTCTCCCTCAGTCTTTATGGTTTCCTCTCACAACAGAGCATTCATAACTGCCTCACTGAACTCTACACCCACCTTTCCCCCACCAGTGTGGTCGCCTTCCTAGACCTCAAATCTGCCTTTGATATAGCCAACAGGGAAATTATTCTTGGACTAGGCAATCTTCAGGGGGGGGGGTGCTAAGTCCTTTTTTATGCAATATCCTTATGCATTGTCTACTCCCCCTCCTTCCTGTCATCCCGGTACTACAGTCACCTACTATGCGGACGACATTTGCATCCGCACAACCTCACCTCATGACCTTCAGCACATGCTCCATGATTTTCACGTGTCTGCTACCTCCTGTGGTCTTATTATCTCCCCAGAAAAAAGCAGAATTTTTACTTCACGCAACTGCAGACCTCTGTCCGAATTCATCATGGGTGGCACTATCATCCCTCACTGCTCACAGTACACGTATTTAGGTGCACCAGTCTGTCATCTCTTCATGAAGAGCCTTCTTGACCGTCTGGAGCCCCGCTTTGCCCCTATCAAATGGCTTGCCAACAATGCTGCAGGTGTCTCCATCCCAGTGGCGAGGACCCTCTACATCCTACTACTTTGGTCATTGGTCGACTATCTGTCCCCTGCCTTGTGTCAAGTTCCTAGACCAGTGCTCGATCCACTTGAAAAGTTCCAGAATCGAGTCATGAGAATTATCTTGAGATGTTCTCTCTCTACCTGTTTTGTGAGTATACAGTTGGAGCTCATCTTGCCCCTTTTGTGGAGAGGATTTATGCCAATGTATCCTATTTCACTGTTAAATGTCTTCACTACCCCCATCTTGCTCCGTACCTCTCTGCTGTCATGAGGACGTCCCTGGGTCCAGACGCACCCAGGCTCCAAATTCGAGCGGGAAGTCATAACCTCATCAAGGTGGTGAGTGACATTCTCTGTGGTCTTGACATCAACCTACCTGTGCAGATGGCTGTCCCAGATTTACCACCCTGGCAAGTCCCCCTCCCCACTGTCACATTTACACCGACCTCGAAAGATGTCTATCCCCCCCTTAAGAAACAGTTAGCTCTTTAGACTATCGCTGATGTGTTCACATCTGTCCCTGCAGCGCACATGTCTATGTTGATGATTCTGTGCAAGCAGATGGGAGGGCGGCATGTGCTATGTTTTCCCCCACCATGGAGCCGCCTGTGCCACCTTATTCATGGAGTGTCCGTAGACTACCCACCTTGTCGTACTGAACCCACTGTGAACTGAATGTCATCTTGGATGCTGTGACTCCTTGTTCGACAACGAGTTTATTGGGTAATAATTTGTGACTCCCAATTGGCCCTACGTGCCCTATCCTCACCAAGACCCGTCTGTAGCTGTTTTGTGGGAGATATACTACGTCGCCTCGCCGCCGTTCGGGATGCTTCTCTTGTTGTGTCGTTTGTATGGATGCCCTCTCACATTGGGCTGACTGGCAACGACACGGTGGATCGTCTTGCCAAGGCAGCCTGTATGCTGGATGGGCATGCTGTGGATGCTGAGCCCTCCCTCCGATGCCTATGAAACATCATCTACTCAGCTGGGTTTGCCATGACGGTACAGTGCAGGGACGCCTAGTGGGCCAACAGTGTGTCCATACAGCACCATGATCACTTTCTTCACAGTCGCTACAAGTATTGCAGACACAGGTTTATTGTGCAGTAGCACAATGTAGTTAGTGCTAGGTTCGGAATGGGGTATCGGCCATTATGGCAGGTCTCCCAGACTCTAGATATGCCACAGTACACATCCTGTAAATTATGCGACTGTCTTAATGCTAACACTCTTGACCACTATTGTCTTCAGTGCCCCACAGTGAGAGATGTTTTACCACGACGGCAGAACTTAATACAGATCTGCTCATTCTTGCGTCATGATGACAACCTTGATGTTATTTTTGCTCATTATCTTCACTTTGGTGGCCATTAATTATATTGTATTATATATTTTACTGTATAATATATTGTATATTTTCTTTTGTATGTTGCTCTATAATGCCATTTTGTTTTTTTTTTGTAATGTGTTTGTGCGTTCTGTGCTTCTCTGAGCATTTCTTTTGTATATAATGTGCTTTGTGCTGCCATACTGTGGGTTATTTGTTAGTATGTAGCAAGGTTTTATCAATGTGTACACCTCCCTGTAAACTATGTTCTATTCTTGGTTGTGTATCCATTTGAAGCATTATGTTGCCATTGATTTTTTATGTGATCATGTAATGTCTGACACCTTGGCGCAATGAATTAATAAACTAAAAAGATAATCTCTCTCTCTCTCTCTCTCTCTCTCTCTCTCTCTCTCTCTCTCTCTCTCTCTCTCTCTCTCTCTCTCTCTCTCTATGTATTTAGTATATCTAATTATATAGCTAATAAACATTATTCAACGTGAAACCTTAAAAAATTTATTTGCCGCAATCCGGGATTCTAACCTAGAACACACTTGACAATCCATCAATGTGCATAAGATGCTACCCATTGTACCACCAAAGAAATAAGAGAAGAGAAAAACCTCTCAGCTAACTGCTGGAGCTAAGGAATGAATGCACGTGACCGAATCCCTACCCATTGTACCACCGAAGAAATGAGAGAAGAAAAAACTCTCATCTAGATGCTGGAACTAGGGAATGAATGCACGCAACCAAATCCCTACCTGTTGTACTGCCAAAGGAATAAGAGAAGAGAAAAACCTCTCAGCTAACTGCTGAAGCTAGGAAATGAATGCACTCTACTAAATATATACCAATTGTACTACCAAAGAAATAAGAGAAGAGCAAAATCTCTCAGCTAATTGCTTGAGCTAGGGAATGAATGCATTCTACCGAATCTCTACCTATTGTACTACCAAAGGACTTAGAGAAGAGAGAAGCCTCTCATCAAATTGCTTGAACTTGGGAATGAATGCACTCTAGAAGAGAAAAACCTTTCAGTTAACTCCCGGAGCTACGGAATGAAGGCACGCGACTGAATCCCTACCTGTTGTACTGCCAAAGGGCTAAAAGAAGACATAAACCTTAGCTAACTGCTCGAGCTAGGGAATGAACGCATTCTGCCGAATCTCTACCTATTGTACTACCAAAGGAATTAGAGATGAGAGAAACCTCTCAACAAATTGCTGGAGCTCGGGAATGATGCACCATACTAAATATCTTTGTTCATTTTACACACTCTTCTCAACCTAAATCTTGGCTTGTTTTCGCAATAATTTCAGATCCTTGTTTAGTGAGCATCTTAAATAGCCAATATACACATTATCATATCTGAAAACATGAAACATAGTTTTTTCGAACTTTAAACTGGCAGGTTTGACTCCAGGCCAGAGACAAAAATATATATCATATTAAATAAAGTTTGCATCTCAAATATTAATCTCAAGTATCACCTGCATCAGCAAAAGGTGTCAGAAAAATGACAACCATGTTATAAATGACGTATAATTAAGTGTGTTTATTCCTTTTTGTGGTATGTTAATGCGGGTCATTATGTTTTACACAAATAATTAAGCCATCTTCTTCTTTCCCTCCAGAGATAAGAAAACAGCCACGTCAATTTGACACATAGGTGAATTTAACTGATTTTCTTAATTGTTCTTATATTTAGCAATGTCATTTTTACCGTTTATGTAAATTTTTTGTGATGTATTTAACATTGCAATGGGGTCGCGACCTGTGATGAGGGAATTTGGAGTGCTGTGCTTAGCATGTACAATTCATATATATATATATATATATATATATATATATATATATATATATATATATATATATATATATATATATATATATATATATATATATATATATATATATATATATATATATATATATATATATATATATATATATATATATATATATATATATATATATATATATATATATATATATATATATATATATATATATATATATATATATATATATATATATATATATATATATATATATATATATATATATATATATATATATATATATATATATATATATATATATATATATATATATATATATATATATATATATATATATATATTATATATTTATTATTATTATTATTATTATTATTATTATTATTATTATTATTATTATTATTATTATTATTATTATTATTATTATTATTATTATTATTATTATTAGTCAGTAGTAGTAGCAGTAGTAGTAGTAATGGCAGTACCTCTAGTGCGAGTTGTTTCATCCATTTTCATATATGATAATGATATTAGAAATAATAATAATAATAATTATAATAATAATAATAATAATAATAATAATAATAATAATAATGATAATAATAATAATAATAATAATAATAATAATAATAATAATAATAATGATAATAACTAATAATAATAATAATAATAATAATAATAATAAATAATAATAATAATAATAATAATAATAGAAATTATAATAATAAAAAAAATTATAATAATAATAATAATAATAATAATAATAATAATAATAATAATAATAATAATAATAATAGTAGTCTCCGTGGCTAAAATGTAGCGTCCGCGACTCTGTGTCGGCAGGTCGAGGGTTCGCGCCCCGTTACGGACTGAGTTAGTAAGGGCATACACTCAGAGTAATGATTACACATGCCAAAGCAAGTTCTTCGCAAGAAGGCATCCGTACTAGCCCTTAGTAGGAAAGGGAATTAGAGACGTAAAACCGAATCAATAATAATAATAATAATAATAATAATAATAATAATAATACATCTGCTATTACCACCATATAATACATAGATAAAATGTGGTGAAATTTCACATGAAAGGGTAAAATAATGGCAATAAAAAATAGAAGTAATTTGTAAGTAAAAATATAGAGTCACCAGAATTATGAATTTTTTTAGATTTGTCATCTTCATCATGTTGCATTATTCTTTTATTGAAATATTGATAATCAGATTATCTTTGTTATTCTTATCCTTTTCTCCCTGTGCTCATTATCTTCAAGATGTGATTTTTTTTTCTTCTTTTATTTAGGCATTCTCATATTTGTCGTCAATACTATTTTCTTTTTTTATGCCTCTTCTTTCTCGTCTTCTCCAACTTAATTTTCTACATTTTCTCCTTCATTTTCATCTTCTTCGTCATCAGTATTTTCTTCTCCTTTTTACACTTCTCTTGCTTCTTTTTTGTCTTCTTTATCAACGCTATTTCTTTTCCACCTTCTCTTTCTTTATTTTCATCGTCAACATTATTTTATTCTCCCTTAATTGAGTCCTTATTTTTCTTCGTAATATCATCTTCTTCTTCTTCTCTCTTCTTCTTCTTCTTCTTTCTTCTTCTTCTTTCTTCTTCTTCTTCTTCTTCAAAATATGTTCGTTCATTTTTCATGTCCTGCAATAGCCAGACTTGAAGATTTGAGGGAGACGATGTGCAACAAACTTTTTTTTAAATTAATTTGGATCCGAGGCATTATATGGAGAGACATGTGCACACAGGCACTCCTTTATTTGCATGAAAAGGCATTATTGCAACCTAACTCGTAAGAATTACATAAACAATAACAATGCATAATAAAGTAACTTTTTGTATGATAAATACACTAATAAAACACATTTAAAATATTAATATTATATAGTGATCCACAGTGTACAAAATTTAAGAAGCACGAAGAAGAATCGTACAGTACTGTTATGTATATGCATTTATATGATATGAGAGAGAATGGCATGGATACTAACATGCCAGGCGACAGAGGCAGGTGGAGGCTGCTCATTAAAAACAGTGACCCCGTATAAAGAGGCTAAAAAAGCTGACGGGGAAGAATTTAATTTTTTTTAGTGTTGGATATGCACTTACCAGGCAAAGACCTCTCACGCGGACCAAACAAGATAAAAGACACTTCTTCTTTTTTCTAAGAAACGACATTTCGTTGTAGGACAAGCCAAGGGCTTGGAACCAGCGCACGCAAAAGGACATTTCCGTTCCCAGAGGCGGCTCTTTTAATATACGAAACCGCAGCTCCAGTTGCTTTTCCAAGGAAGGAAGGAAGGGGAACAGGTAATCGGATCATTTTAACAACAGCAAAAAAATCCACCACGAGGTTACAAGCAATGTTGTACGGTTGGAGAGTAGCTCTCTCTCTCTCTCTCTCTCTCTCTCTCTCTCTCTCTCTCTCTCTCTCTCTCTCTCTCTCTCTCTCTCTCTCTCTCTCTCTCTCTTCTCTCTCTCTCTCTCTCTCTCTCTCTCTGTGTGTGTGTGTGTGTGTGTGTGTGTGTGTGTGTGTGTGTGTGTGTGTGTGAAAATATAAAGTAGAGTATTTCTAGATGAGAGGCAGTACCTGCGAGCACATGTCCTCCTGTACAGTCAATAGCATAATAAAGAAATCTCTCTCTCTCTCTCTCTCTCTCTCTCTCTCTCTCTCTCTCCTCTCTCTCTCTCTCTCTCTCTCTCTCTCTCTCTCTCTCTCTCTCTCTCTCTCTCTCCTCTCTCTGTGAAAATATAATGTAGAGTATTTCCAGATGAGAG
>JAXCGZ010001960.1:0-5000 GCA_037179515.1 Halocaridina rubra | reverse complement strand
AAGCATCATAAATACTTCTATGAGAGCCTTAAAATTTTCTAACTATCAATATTTTACACAAAAAGGGCAGAGCTATCTAAGAAACTGACTTATGAAACTATTACAATCTCATACAATTATCTAAACAGAGTACAGTAATACCAAAATTACTATGCAAAAAACTGACAAAGAAAAACCTGTAATCAAAATCACAAAATCAAACTTAAGTATTCTCAATTGCAACATATAGCTAGAAAGCATTGGCAAAATTACTTAAGAACTAAACTAATTAAGATATTTTATTAGTCAAACAGTACACAATACATTTGGATATAATGTATGCAAGCACTTTTAAAACAAAACATTTGCTATGGTGTGAAAAGTTAACAACATTCACAATTATAATATATAGCTAGTAACCATTGACAAAATTACTTAAGAACAAAGCTAAGTAAGCTATTTCATTAATCAAATGGTACACAATACATTTAGACATGATGTATGAAAGTACTTTTAAAACAAAACATTTGTTATGGAGTGAAAAGTTAAAAACATTCACAATTACAATATGTAATTACTATTCAAGGACAAACTGATATTAGAACTTAATGAACATAATATAAAACATATTCGTCTATGATCTTTCTTCACAAAGGTCTGCATACCACCTCTCAACCTAAGAATTAAATGAGGAGTGGATTCTTCTGCAAACTCAATGAACACAAAGATTAAATCATGATACAAAACAATGATAATATTTAAGCAAAACAATGATAATATTTAAGCAGAAAACAACTTATGATTTTTGCAAATTGTACAATTTATCGATGGCACTTATTCTAAAAACTTATATCTAAGAGAGACTCTGAGTTTTCACTTAAATTATCTTAAAGCTAGGAAAAAAAATAAAAAAAAATAAAAATTGTCTTTTCGTCGTGGTCAAAGACGGTGGGGACATTTTCTTTCCCAATTTTTTTCAGCTCTAATACGTGGGGGAACAAACTTTGTAATTTAACTAATAAAGGACTTTCCATACCGTTCCTTTCTCTTTTCACTAAAGTTAGGACATGTATGGGGATTCATTCTTTCCCACTTGTCATTTTTTTTTTCTAAATATTTCGAAGATTTTCATTTTCCCAGCCCCCCCCCCCCCCCAAGGGTTATCATTGCCTAGGAGTTGGTATTCCAATTCTTCTATTTTCACTCCTCCGCTCATCATATTCATTGCGGGCCTAGGTTTGTACACGTACCACGAATCCTCTTCTTCTCTGGAGACTGGCAAGACAAAAAAGGAGGACGTCGATGCATCGTTCAGCTTAACTGGAACCCCTCCCGCCTGGCTTCATTCCTTTCTTGAGGTGGCTCTTGAATATAACCACCTCTTACGAATACCTGCAATGCCACAGCGCCTCTCACTTCAGTAGCTGAAAAACACGCACACACTGAAGTGGATTCTCAGGAAAAAAATTAGAGCCTAATGTCGCTAATACAAATGCTGAAAGAATAAATATGACCTCTGCACACAAACAACGGCCGTTTGTCTGCATCCGGAGGGTATACTTCGCCTCCCTGCATCTGCAAGCGATTGCAATCTCTCCCATGGGTAAAAGGGACTGGTTTGTAGCAATCAAATTTGAATATTGCAGGTCGGGGCTGCCTGGAAATAGGGTGGTAATGGAAAGTATGTGTCTACACCATTAGATTATTATTCCAAGATACTTAGGACTAAGCTGAGAATCTGATACATAACATTACTCTGCTATAGATATCAAAAAGAACAGTCATTAAATGCTGAAAACAGCCACTAAAGAAATACTCTTATTAGCAGTGGTTACAGTAACATCAAGCATGAATTCAAGATAAAAGATACAAATCATCTGGTTACTGCTGATAGAATTTACTAAAATAACAATTATGCAAAAGGCCATGGAGTGGTAGCAACAATAACAGTTAACATAATAATAACAAGACTACTCAGGAATAGCAGCGCATATGCAATTGAGATTGACATTTTGAAGTAAGAACAGAGTCTTACACTCATACTTCACAACAATGCTCTTTCTAACACCGTCTCCTTTGGCTACTCGAATTCCTGCAGTCATAATACGTATATATATCTGTATATATATATATATATATATATATATATATATATATATATATATATATATATATATATATATATATATATATATATATATATATATATATATATATATATATATATATATGGAGCATATTCATCAACTTTCTGGTTGCCCACTTTTGTCACTGGGAGCTTTATCTATTTTCTAAAACAGTTGCAATATGTGGCAGAAAAACTCATATAGTAATCAGTTCTACTGATGTCTTATCAGTATTTATGCAATATCAGCATGCAAAATCTTATCAACTGAAATAAAACTTGGGCTTACTTATAATCTAGCAAATTTGCAAAGAACTTTAAAAAGAATCAATGATCTTAATACTCTGTCAACATAGAAATAACATTTTTCAGTATGTAAAGAGTAAAAGGGTGAGAGAGAGAGAGAGAGAGAGAGAGAGAGAGAGAGAGAGAGAGAGAGAGAGAGAGAGAGAGAGAGAGAGAGAGAGAGAGAGAGAGTTAAATCAAATCAAATCAAATCAAAAGGTTCATTTTCAAAAGATACATTGGATATGCTTCATAACTTACAGTACAAGGTATATACCGTCCGAGTGTTGACATGTTACTTGAAACAGTCTAAAAACTTGAAACAATCATTAGCAATGTTAGGAATGAAAGTTCCTACTAAGAATCAATTAAGAATGTAATCATATTAAGATACGTGGTATTAAAATTTAGACGAGCTTACTATATACAAAATAAAATCCGTTGCATTAAGAGATTTATGAAACATAAAAGGCAAAAAGTAAAAAATTATATATGAAATTTAGTCACAAAGTAACATAAAAGACATGAAGTAAAATATGATGTATAAAATTGTCACAAAATAACATAAAAAGACATGAAGTAAAATATGATATATAAAATTTAGATACAAAGTAACATAAGAGACATGAAGTAAAATATGACAAAATTTAATCACAAAGAAGATATCAAAAACTGAGCTACTGATATTTAAAAATTTTATAGATAAAAGAAATTCGCATTACTATGAAAACTTATACATCTAAAAAATAAAATTTTCAAAAAATGTAAAATAATGGTCTTTCTCATCTATTACAGTTATTGATTATATAGTGAATTGAGAAAATAAAATTTAAGCTTCCTTTTAAATGCTTGAAAAGATGAGGAGTCTTTTACATCATCTGGGATGTTGTTCCAGTCTCTAGGTCCTCTAACAGTTATTGACTTTCCTCCCAAATCTGTTCTTGTTCTTGGCACAAATAGATCTCTAGATTGTCGAGTAGAACGTGGGCTCATGTCAATTACAGAAGGAAAAGAAAATAGCCAGGAAGGAAGTAAGTTATGGCATATTTTATAAGTAAAGGCACAGATACCAAATTCTACTTTGGATTCAAATTTTAACCAATTTAGTTCCTTTAAGATTGAGGTGACGTGGTCTTATTTTTTAGCTCCTCCTGTGGCTATTTTTGCTGCGAAATTTTCTACTTTTTGAACCCTGTCAAGCTGCTGTTTAGTGGTCATGCCCCATATTTTGGAACAGTAATTAATTATACTAAGGGCTAGTGACTGAACAACCATGATTCTCATTGATTTATCGAATCTATCTTTTATTCTATTTATTATCATTAATGCGCCATTTACCTTTTTGACAATATGACTGATATGTACGTCATATAAGAGATAAGTGTCCATATTGACTCCTAAATTCTTTACAGATACAGATGGTGTGATCACAGTACTACCAAAATTAATCTTGATATTAGGGGGAAGAAGAGATATTAACTGGCGTGAACCAGCAAACATGCTTTGTGGTTTTTTTCGATTACATTCAATCCATCTTTCTGAAAATATACTTTTGCCTCATCCAATGCATATTCTGCTAACTTTAAAATATCTTCTACATTACATACTTTATCAGATAATACCAACTGACAATCATCCGCATACTGTACCAAAAAGTATTTTTCTAGAACTTCTGCCATATCATTTATATAGATTAAAAACAAAACAGGTCCTAGAATTGATCTCTGGGGAACCCCAAATCTCACATTTCTAGGTGTTGACACAACAGAATTGATTTTTACAGATTGGTATCTATCTTTTAGATAATCACTGAACCAGAATTCATCGATATTTAATTTATTACATTTCCTTAGAAGAATGTCATGGGATACACTATCGAATGCCTTTGATAGATCTAGCAATAACAGAAGAGATACTTGTTGGTTATCTATGTTACTATAAATGCATTATGTGACCTTTAACAGTCCTGTTTCTGTTGACAAGTATCTTCGGAAGCCGTGTTGACTCTCCGAGAACAAAGAATTCGCTTCTAGAAATGACATGAGTAGTGTTTCCACTATTTTTTCTAGGACCTTTGAAATACTTGGTAATAAAGAGATGGGTTTGCAGTTTCCGACAGCATCTATATCCCCATTTTTATAAAAAGGTAGTACATATGGGTGCTTCCATAGATTAGGGAATATACCTGTCACTATTGACGTAGTAACAATGATTGTAATATAAAAAATTAAAATTGGAAGAGAATCCATCAAATATCTGAACGGTATATCATCTGAGCCTACTGATTTTGTTTCATTAAGATTTTTGAAAGTTAAAATGACTGTGTTTACATCTACAGGTTGTGGTCTAAAGCGAGCGATATTAGGATGTGGGGATTCGCTTGCCCAGTGTGATAGTGGCGAATGTTCCATTCCTTCTTGAGATTTTCTAAAAGCTTGTTCTCCAATTTCAGAAAAATATTAAGAACATAAGAACATAAGAATAGAGGACACTGCAACATGCCTACTGGCACACACGAGGCAGCTCCATTTTTGAATTGTATTTTCAGCATGTCTAACCTATTCTATTCTACTCTACTTATTTATTCTGTTTTTCTTTTTATGATTTTTCT
>JAXCGZ010001959.1:135000-167156 GCA_037179515.1 Halocaridina rubra | reverse complement strand
TAAACTATGTTCAGTTCTTGGTTTTGTATCCATTTGAAGCATTATTTGTATGAACTCATGTAATGTCTGACGCCTTGGCGCAATAAAAAAAAAAAAAAAAACTTTGTCCCAGCAAACCAGCGAGGGGCACTGTACACAGTTATTAAAGTAAATAAACCAACTGATGTACAAACAATGATGAGCCCTTAATAATAATAATTATAATGATAATAATCTCCACAATCATCATCAAAGGAAAATTATTATCGCCAATAATAATAATAATAATGATGATAAGATTTAAGGAGAATTATTAGAATTGACATCATGAAAGTAATGCAGAGGTATATTAAAACCCAGCAGAGAGCTGGATATTCATTACACACCTTTTATAATCCCTTCACATCTGACAGGTCATTACACTCACCATCTCTGTTTCTCTTTACAGCCTGATAAAAGCTGTCTTATTCTATCATTTTTGGCCCATCCTGGTGTCACAATAATCTTTATTTTATTTAATTTTTTTATTTTTATTGATTTATTTTTTTGCCAAAAAAATCCGCGATGCACTGAATCCGCGATAGGTGAACCACGATATAGCGAGGGATTACTGTTTCCTTTTTTTTTGAAAATTGGTATTTTTATCTTTCTTACGGGAGTGTATTGTTACATTTTTGTTTTTAACAGGTCATATTTAAAAGCGTACTTGCGAGAGCCGGCATTGTCGAACAGGTACGAAGAGAAGCAGAAATCCAAAGTCACCTACGGTACGTTCTCTTATGAATTCCTACCTGATTGATAAATGTCCAACTGTAGTGCATTAGTAGGATTCACTTTTATATTCTTAAGAGCACAAAGCAGAATATAAAGTGCTTGTAAGTGTTAATATATTAAGCCATGTAATTAACTTTGCCCAAATGTAATGCAATAACAGCATTCACTTGTATAATCTTAGAGAATAAAGTATATTTAATATGTCCATAAGCGTTAATGATTTATGCCATATAATTAACTTGGCCTAAGTGTAGTGGATTAAAAGCGTTTGCTTGTACGCTCTTAAGAGAACAAAATATGATGTAAATTGCTCATTAGTGTTAATATTATTTGCCGTGTTCCAAAGATCAGTTTGTTATAACAAATGTCTTTTTGCGATGGTTTGCTTCAGCCATCCAAATATCCTGCGGATGTATGGATATTTTCACTGCGAGAAGCGTGTCTACCTGATGCTCGAGTACGCGCGCCATGGAGAACTTTATAAGATTTTGCAAAAGCAGCCCAATAGGCGATTCACAGAACATCAAGCTGCAAACTACATGGTTCAGGTATGTTTGCTGAGTTCATAAACTTTAAATATTAAAATTTTATGTACAATGTTTCCTTGTGGTGATGAAGAAAGAATAAAACACCCATATTCACTGCTGTTTTTCCTTGCTACAAAGCAGCTTATAGTAGGAGTGAGGTTGCAACGGGTATGATGTAGTTTGTGCGTGTGCATGCTTGCGAGTTTGTATGTTTTTTTTATTTTTAAGTTATGACTTGACCTGCAGAAAATCCTCTCTCGTTTTGAAAGTGATGTTAATTTCGTTCCTTGTAATCTAATGACCAAAGTAAAATGACTTTTTGAATGAAATGTCCTTTGCTTATGCTTGAAATAATAGCAGTTTATTTACCACAGCTTGTGAGTGCATTGAAATATTGTCACTCGAGGAAGGTCATCCATCGAGATATTAAGCCAGAAAATATCTTAGTTGCAGCCAATGGCCTACTGAAAATGGCAGATTTTGGATGGTCTGTGCATTCCCCTAATGAAAGGTAAGAAAATATCCTTTTATATTCTCTCTCACCAATGTTCACTTAGTGTAAATCATATGAACGAGTGGTTCCAAAGTCATTTGTCATCGTGTTCTGCTCCTCCAGAACTGTATAGTGTTCCTCATTGTATACAGGAGAACATTTTGAACACTTGGAACTTTGATTCATCAGGTCGAGGGTTTGCGCCCTGCCACATTCTAAGGTTAGAAAGGGCATTCACTGAGGGTAATGGTTACACTTTGCCAAAACTAAAGCCCTTCTCAAGAAGGCACCGTCCTAGCCCTTAGTAGATAGAGGGAGCCCGTGACAAAACCAATCACACCTAGGTAGAATTATTTTATTTTGATACATTGGGTTTGTCTTGACCTATACAGTATTTCTTTTTAGCTTTGTTTTTACTTTAATTAATGTTTTAGACATACCTAGATTATAACCATGCTTCTACCTTTGCATTTGATGGAAGTTTGATCAATTCTTGGCTTTTTAATTTGGATATACATCTTGCTAGGTTTGACTATTTATGTCCTCCGCAATATATATTGCCTGTTTGACCCTGTTATCTTGAATGCTTCTAGTATAAAAAAAAAAAAGAATGAGATATGTTAAAGAGTAGCTACAGTTTGTTACTAGAATGCAAGGGAAAAATAATACTAAAAAGGTTATGGAATAGTTTAACCCATTACCTGCGAATCAAGTAATATTTGGAACTGTCTCGCTTGGGTTAATTGCGAGTGTGACGTATTTGGCTTTTTAATAATTTCAAAATGTACGCCATTCCCTCTAGTGGATATGAAGCGATTTCGGTGATTCAGTAACCAGTTACATGTTGAGGGAGGCAGTACAACATTTTTTCTGGGGCGTGGCAGCCACACAATCCCTACTGAGGGGCAATTAATTTTGTTGACAGCTTGCAGGGAACAGTTTAAGAGAAGCAAAAGTGATGTATTAAATACAAGTGAAACTGATTCAATATAAATTCCTGGGAGACTCGGGTTATCATAGGTACTTTAAATGGATATGACATAAAATGAGGGGATGTATTAATCATAAAGGAAGATATTGAAGTACAGTGATCCCTCGCTATATCATGATTCACCTTTCTCAAATTCAGTGCATCGCTGCTTTTTTGGCGAGCCCTTTTTTTTTTTTTTTTTTTTTTTTTTTTTTTTTTTTTTTTTTTTTCATTATTTTATTGAATTTTTTTTTTCTTTATTTTATTGATAAAAAAAGGTATTTCCCAGCTTGAGAATAATAAAACAGCAAAAAATAGTAAAAAAAATAAATTTAAACATGTAACTCTGCACCATAGAAAATACGATACTGTTATCGGCGTTTCGGAAAACACAAAGGGTCACACCTACGTGAGATATTACATATTAAAATATCCAGTATTTTCATTATTTTATTGATAAAAAGAAGTATTTCCTAGCCTAAGAATAATAAAATGGTAAAAAATAGTAAAAACATAAATTTAAACATGTAACTCTCAGTATTGTACCATGTAAAATAGGATACTGGTATCGACGTTTCGGAAATGAAAAGGGTAGCACCTACATGAGATAGTACTTGTTAAAATTTCCAGTATTTTCATTATTTTATTGATAAAAAAAGTATTTCCTAGCCTAAGAATAATAAAACAGTAAAAAATAGTAAAAACATAAATTTAAACATATAACTCACAGTATTGCACCATGTAAAAGGGTCGCACCTACGTGAGATAGTACATGGGATGCTATTCGCTGATGGGTGGGAGACGACAAATCACAGAATTGTTTTTCTGTATGTTCTGTATCATGGGGCCTGATTGGCTTTTTGATTGGAGCTTGGGTCTCCCAGCATCTTCCATTGTCTCTCCTCAACCGTTCAGTCTACTCACGTGTGCGTCGTTCGCATTGTGCTTCTTAATACGTTGTGCTTGTGATTTTGTGAAATTTGTATTTCAACCCCTGCAATGCCTCCCAAGTGTCCTTCATCTTCTAAGGCTTCTGGTAGTAAGCCTAAGCGGCAAAGGAAGATGCTGACCATAACAGAAAAGGTAAAACTGTTAGATATGCTGAAGGAAGGAAGAAGGTTCTCGGATGTTGGCCGCCATTGGCTGTAGAGTATGTACACGTCATCATCA
The DNA here is from genome assembly GCA_037179515.1 of Halocaridina rubra. Classification (NCBI taxonomy): domain Eukaryota; kingdom Metazoa; phylum Arthropoda; class Malacostraca; order Decapoda; family Atyidae; genus Halocaridina; species Halocaridina rubra. The sequence continues at coordinate 163,243 of JAXCGZ010001959.1, read as the reverse complement.
CCTCATTCACGGTAAGCTTACCTATCACGTTCATATAAATTTACGCTTGCACGCTGTTATTAATAAAGTAAAGGCTGGTTTAACATTGCAAGGAGGGTTTATACAGTAAATGTAAAAATAAATGTAAAATACCTATTTATATATGGTGCTCCTACTTCGCGGATTTTCACCTATCGCGATGGGTCCCGGAACCGAACCCCCGCAATAAACTGTATATTTCAGAATTGTTGTCTAGTAGAAAATTTTAAGACATGGATAGTTATGTTTATATTATGCCACAGTGATGAAACTGGGCAAAAGCTAAGAAAAAATACCTGATGTGTGAGAATAGAATCGACATTTTGTCGAGTTAGTGAAAGCAGATACTATGTGAAACCTGAGGTGAAGATAGAGATTAGAAGAATATGGAGTAACGTGTGCTATATGTTGGGAAGAGAGATTATGAACAAAGAAAGAAACAAACAAACAAACAAACTTTTATTTCCATTTTTGTTCAATGGTTCTTCTCATACAAACTAAAAGTAACTTATAAATAGATATATAATTGAACTAATAAGTACGAGGGTAATACATACTGTTAAATTAAGTAATGGTTTCCTAAAAAATAGTAATACTGTAATAAAAATTTTAACAATAATGTTAATAATAAAGTAAAATTAACTTATAAGTAGACATGTAATTAAACTAATAAATAAGAGGGTAATATATATAGTTAAATTAAATGTAGCTTTCATAGAAAATAGTAATGCTGTAATAAAAATGTTAACAATAATGTTAATAGTAAAGTAGTAATAATAACACTATATACAGTATTGTTATTATCGGCATCATTTCCATAATTGTTTTCATTACAATGAGAATAATTGGTTCTTAACGAGCAGCAACTATTTGTCCAAAAGAAAACTATACTTTGCTGGCTAGTACAGTGGTAACGCGCTGGCTTCGCATTCACGAGGTCGAAAGATCGGTTCCCGTCCAAGACCGAGAGTTTAAGCTGTTTACTGGCAGGAACTGCTGTAGTTGGACACCACAGTGGGGGGTTGGGGCTTGCCCTGGCTGACGAATACCCATTGTATTGAAATGGAAATAAAGATTATTATTATTTGAAAGCTGTGAAGGAGGATGCATTTTTAAGATGCTCGGGAATATTGTTCCAGAGTGTTGGCCCTTTGATAGTGATCATCTTTGAACCTGCTTCTGTGTTTGTTCTGTGAATAAAGAGCTCACTGCTCTGTCTTGTGTTGGTTCCCCTTATATCCCTGACTGTTTTTAAATCAAATAGCCAGCTAGGATAATGATGGTCCAAAATTTTGAATACAAAAACATAAATAGCATAAGCGACCTTATTTTCTGCCCGCAGCCACACAAGTATATTGAGAGCTGGTGTGATGTGGTCATATTTTCTTATTCCTCCCAGGGCAACTCGAGCTGCAAAATTAATAAGCTTCTGTATTCTGTTTATCTGAGTCTTAGTGGTAGCTCCCCAAACAGTTGTGCAGTAATTAATGTGACTTAGGGCTAGAGATTCAACAACAGTTATTCGAGTGGTAGTCTCAAAATTGTCTTTTATACGTGATAAGTACATTAATGTTCCTGTAACCTTTTTGCATACTTTGTCTATGTGGGAATCAAACAACATGTAGTTATCAAAGTGAATCCTAGGTTTTTGACTGTTTTGCTAGGTGTGATAATATTGTTGCAGAAATTAATTGTGTTTTCTGGAATTTGTGCTATATGGAACCTTGAACCAATAAACATGCATTGTGTTTTACTTTCGTTAATTAACAGCCCAATTTCTTGAAAATAGGTTTTAATTTTTGAGTGTTTTCTGCTCTTAAAGTTAGCTCTGGGAGAGTATTAATATCACCACTAAGGAGTAGTTGAGTGTCATCTGCATATTGTACGACTGGACAGTCAGAATGAAAGAAGATAGATCATTTATGTAGATGTAGAAGATGATAGGATCAAGTACTGATCCCTGTGGAACACCAAATAATACATTTTTTGGCATAGAGATAATGTTTTTAAGACGTATAGACTGTTTACGATTAGATAGATACTCGCTAAACCAGCTCGGATCAATATTTAGGTTAGTACATTTACTTAAAAGAATTTCATGGTTTACACTGTCGAAGGCTTTTGATAAGTCTAATAATACAAGCAGAGATATTTTTTTCATATCTATATTATTATAGATACTATTCATAACTTTAAGCATTGCAGTTTCCATCGAGAGTTTTGGTCTGAAACCATGTTGGTTAATAGATAATAGTCTCTTTGACTTTAAATATGACATAAGTTGGCATGCAACAATTTTTTCTAATATTTCAGAGGAAATGGGTAGCAGGGAAATGGGACGATAGTTTGTCACATCTTCTCTGTCCCCCTTTTTATGCAGAGTTATTACATGTGATATTTTCCAAGAGTCAGGAAACTTTTTAGTAACAATGAAAGTGTTCATAATAGTTAGAATAAAAGATCCAATCATGGGTAGAGCATCTTTGATGAACTGAAATGTTATACCATCTGGACCATAAGAGCCAGAGTTTCTTAGGCTCTTTATGGTAAGAATTACGGTAGCACAATCGATAGGATTTATCTTGAAGTACTCTCTTGTTTACATTGGAAGAATTGTCATTTAAGCAATTGCCCATATGCACTGAGTTGATGTTTTCTTGTTTTCACATAGGTATTTTTGCCAACGTTAGCAAAATAGTTATTAAAGTTTTCCGCTTTGTCTTTCAACTCCATAATATTTTCATAACTTTCTGAGGTACTCTTTTCATTTGGTATCATGCTTCTTATCACTTTCCATGTTGATACTGTATCATGTCTAGAGTGATTAAATTGTTTTTTGTAAAAGTCTTTTTTACTTACATTGATGAGAGATCTGACACGTTTCTTTTCTGTTTTATAACGTTCTCGGAGAGTCATATCATATCTATTCATTTTTAGCTCTTTTTGTATTTGATTATGAAGCCTGAGAAGTGTGGATAGCACTGAGACTGAAGAATAAATAGGAGTAGAGAGTAGTTGGAAAGGCTACTGATATAGAAGGAATATATTAAAATATTCATGCGGGTTGGTCGCATACAAAACTTTGATTTGTCAGGTTGTCGGTTTGTGACTGCTGCGGTCTGAGGTTAGAGAGGGCATTCAATTGGGGTAACAGTCACACTTGCCAAAACTAGTAGACAGCTTACTTGCCCTTAATAAGAAAGGGAGTCTCTGATGTAAAACCGGATCATCATTATAGGTTGTGTTTTTTATCTGGCAAGATAAACAACAGTGAACTGAACAGAGGACTCTTTATTTCATTATGCAAGGCCATATGACACAATATTGACTGCTTTAGGTATAGGGAGATCAATCACTTAAGTGTTCCTGATAAGATCTAGGGGTGAGTCTTGGTTGGAAGACCAATAGGCTCTGCAGAGTCATGGATTGAGGATGAACAGTGGCTTCAGACAACTTGTAAGTTGCAAAGACCAAGTATTTTTTTTCAGAGTAAATCCTAGAAAATAGAAAGTATACCTCTGTATGCTACATTTTGGATCTAGAAAATGTATAATAGTGTTATGAGAGTAGTGGAGATAAGAACATTGTGTAGGGAACCTCAAATATTTGAGGAGAGAGAAAGTAGGCTAATTGCTATTGGTAATGGCACTAGTTTAATGACTAGTGGCTTATTTGGAGGCAGAATCACAGATTGGTAATTTATATCGGGGAAGGAGTCAATGAGTTAACACTGAGAAGCAAGATGTCACACTCCAGCTAAGAGGGTCAAGTGAGAAGTTTGAAGTAAGCTTAAATTGTGTGGCATTGAAGGATTTTGACGTTATATCTGTTTGGAAAGGGATGATAAGGCAGATTGTAGTTTTATATAGTAGTTAAGTGTCCTTAGGCTAAGTTCTGTACAGTACTGCATAAGTATGTAATGTACAGTGCTTTTTATTTTTACCAAAGCACAGCTTACAAACAGTTGTACTTACAAATGTGCTTCTGGTACCTAACTTGTTCGGGAGTGTCTGTATGTATATTTATTTTTTGAATGTGAACCAGGATGAGCAAAGAAAATAACCCTTAGTGGACTTGAGCATGAAGAAAGATAGAAAATTAGAGAAGGGAGTGTTGTGACATGTCAGATGTGAAGGGATAATAAGAGATGTGTAACGAATAGGCAAGAATATTCTGTGTAGATGTTGCCATAGAATAGGATGGTCTGTGTTTCCAGTGAGTTAGTTAATAATTTTTATTTTTGTTTTAAACTAAATTGATTACTATTACAGGAGGACCACGGTGTGCGGCACCTTAGATTACTTAGCCCCTGAAATAGTCGAAGGACAGCTGTACGATGAGAATGTGGACATTTGGTCTCTAGGAGTTTTATGCTTTGAATTCCTTGCCGGAAAACCATCTTTTGAGGCAAAGTCAAAAACAGAGACCTTCAGAAGGATTGCCAAAGTCGATATAAGATTTCCTGCTCACTTTTCAGAGGAAGTCAAAGACTTAATATGCAGAGTAAGTTAAAATATATGTTATGTTCTTTATTGTATTGTAAATTAAATTTTATTTTTAGCTATGTAGGGGGGACTGGGAACCCCCCCTTGTATTAACCTCCCGCAAGATGTCAAAGAAGAAGGGGAGTAGAGGGGAGAATAACTTCTCCCCAAACTCTAGTTTTGGGGTGTCTAATTGTGCGTGGTTGTAGTACGATAGAGAGCAAAAGATGCGAGATGGGATATATGTTTGGTAGGAGGAGGATGGATGTACGGTATTGGCATTGTGTGGGACGAAGATGAAAGGAAAAGGAGAAGTGGCATTTGATGATGTGACAGGCAGGGTGTCTAGGGTTGAAAGGAGGAGAGCGAGAGAAAGTGTGGCATTATTGCTGAGTGAATGGATGGTAAATAATGTAGTGGAATGGAAAGAAGTGTCATCTAGGCTGATGTGGGTGAGGGCTAGGATAAGTAGGGAATGTTGGGTCTTTGTTAGTGCGTATGGGCCAGGATGTGAGAGAAGTGAGGAAGAGCGGAATGAATTCTGGAATGAACTAGCTAGGTGTGTGGATGGTCTGAGTAGAAGGAACTATGTAGTTGTGTTGGGTGACTTGAATGCCAGAGTGGGTGATGGAGAGGTAGGTGTTGTAGGAAAGTATGGGATACCAGGTGGGAATGAGAGTGGCGAGAGACTGTTAGATATGTGTGTGGAGCAAGAGTTGGTGATAGGTAATAGTTTTTCAAGAAGTTAATAAATAAGTATACATGGATGAGTGGCAAATGGGAGTGAAAGAAACATCATCCATTGTCTCGCCTCACCCGTTCAGTCTAACTCACTTGTGCGCCATTTGCGTTGTGCTTCTATATAAGTTGTGCTTGTGATTTTTTTTACTCACGTATTTCAGCCTCTGCAATGCCTCCCAAGCGTCTTTCATCGTCACTTGTGCACCATTCGCGTTGTGCTTCTTAATAAGATGTGCTTGTGATTTTTTTTACTCACGTATTTCAACCTCTGCAATGCCTCCCAAGCATCCTTCATCGTCTAAGGCTTCTGGTAGTGGGCCTAAGCAGCAGAGGAAGATGTTAACCATAACAGATAAGGTAAAACTGTTATATATGCTGAAAGAAGGAAGAAAGTTTGCGGATGTCAGCCGCCATTTTGGCCTCAACGAATCTACTGTTCGCTACATCAGAAAGGACGAGGCAAATATCAGGAAAACAGCTACTATTTCATGTAGTAAAACAGCAAATAGGGTCGTAACACCCCACAATAAGATAATAGTGCGGATGGAATCTGCTTTGGCCCTGTGGATTGCTGATTGCAGAAAGAACATCAGCATACACCCTCCTCCACTGCCGAGGCCGCGTAACACTTGCCAAGCTGCCTCATCTCACAGGTACTGTGTGGAGATTTGTAGCTCGCGGATTGGTCGGTGCAGCGACTGCTTCTTCCCATCTACCTCCAGACTCTGGAACTCTCTTCCTCCTTCTGTCTTTCCTAATTCTTATGACCTTTTATCCTTCAAAAAGCAGATCTATCGTCATCTCAGAGCCTAGTCCTCCATATCACTGGGTCCTCTTTACTTTGACTGTTTTTTTCTGTCTGTCGTTTTTCTTTGTGTGAAATTACCTCATCTCTGTCTTGCCCTTAACCTTTTTCTTTTCCTTCGTCTTGGTATTTTCTCGTGCCCGGGCCTTTCTTGATGAGGGCAGTTTCTGCCTGTCCCCGGTGTCAAAAAAAAAAAAAAAAAAAAAAAAGTGAAGAAGCTGTATGATACATTCGCTGCAAACGAACCCGACAACGACAGTGGCGACCATGGAGAGGAGGAGAGAGAAGAAGATATCGATGACCCACAACCATGACCCTCCAGCGATTCTCCACCGAGGAAACAATCTTTTGTGGCAAGCAAGGGATGGTTCGCCAAATTTCAAAAAGGCTATGGCTTAAAGAGCGTTTTGGTTTCTGGCGAAGCTGCTTCTGCAGATACAGCTGCAGCTGAAGACTGTGAACAACGATTTTAAGAAAATTATCGCTGAAGGAGAATATGCTCCTGAGCGAGTGTTCAACATGGATGAGACTTGGTTATTTTGGAAGAGAATCTCGCACTTTTCTCATCAAGGAAGAAGCTAAAGCCCCGGGATTTAAAGCTCACAAAGACTGCATTACCCTCATCACGTGTGGGAAAAAAAGCATTAAGAACAAACAGCAAACATACTTGCGATATAATATCGTTAGGGAAATACCGTACGAGGATGCATCAACTGATACGGAGGCGACAAAACGCTTGCGGATAGAGGTTCGCTCTCCCGCATCCTCCTCTTCTTCTACCGCTTAATGCGATTGGATATTATGAAGAGAATTGAAAAAAAGCACTAAGAACAAACCGCAAACAAACGTTCGATAAAATATCGTCGGGAAAAAGGCATGCGAGGGTGCATCAGCTGATACGGATGCGGCAAAACGTTTCAGATAGAGGTTCGTTCTCTTGCATCCTCCTCCTCTTCTATCGCTTAATGCAATAGGATATTATGAAGGGAATGGAAAAAAAGTATTGAGAACAAACAGCAAACAAACTTGCAATATAATATTGTCTGGGAAATAGCGTGCGAGGGTACATCAGCTAATACAGAGGCGGCAAAACATTTGCAGATAGAGGTTCGTTCACCCGCATCCTCCTCCTCTTCTACCGCTTAATGCGATCGGATATTGTATAGAGAATGGAAACAAAGCATTAAGAACAAACAGTAAACAAACTTGCGATATATTATCGTCAGAGAAAAAATGTTTGCAGATAGAGGTTCGTTCTCCCGCATCCTCGTGCTCACCGCCACCATGCACGTCCCAGTGTATGCCTGTTACCCACTACATAATAGAGTGCATTAATTTGTTTACTGTACAGCAAATCTGTATATCTTTTATACTGTACACTATTTGCATGTTAATATAAATAACTACAGGTCTTTCTGCTTTGTTATGTACTTATAAAATATGTTTTACTTATATCTTTGGTATACATGAGTAGATAATGGGTCAGATTATGTTTGTATCTGCGAATGTTTGTAACTCGGTTGTTCGTAAGTAAGGGAGCTTCTTTATATAAGTATTCTTTTTTACTTCTTTTTCAGTTGCTTTGTTACCAGCCCAGGGATCGCCTAAGTTTGGATGAAATTATGGAACAACCTTGGATCCGGTTGCATTATAATGCTGATGTACCGCCACCAAATCCATGTGCTAAATAATTGGAGATATTTCCTCGGGAAACTATATTTCTTATTCGCATTATTTCTAACAAGTGTAACATTTGTGTATACCATATATTGTATTTTATTTATTTATTTTTTTTTTAGACATTTATGTCTTGTATTATTATGAAGGTTTTAGTTTTAGGTTTAAATGAAATAGAAAATTGCATTAATGCTGTTTATCTAAGCGATCAATGAATATCTTATAGGTGAGTGTTTAGCATTTACTGCAATAAAACCAGAGGTTAGTACATTAAATATTATGACACATTGGAATACACAAACCGTCAGCTACTTTAATGATATTTTATTGGATTATATAGAAAGGCGACTATTTTATGAAGCTGATTTATATTATCACTTTTTGGTATTGTGTAAAGGGACTCGGATGAACTTTCATGATGTTTGATGTGAGTTCCTTACGGTTCTATTTTATGAAACGTATTTTTTATAAGGAAGGTTTTATTAGTAAGGTCAGCATTAAAAATTCAAGGGTACTTAAATACTGTTTTACTATTTCACTACTTATGTAAATACTTTTCTTATTATATTGTGGGTTAGTGATATTTTGCAGCACCCAAATAACTTGCTTAACAAGTTTTTCATTGAGTTGTAAATGTAAAAACTGTGTAGAGTATTATAATACTTTACTCATGTATGGTTTGCTAGTCTGCTTTTAATATCAGTAACATTGGCATTGCATCTATTTCATTTGAATTTTTTAGGGTATTGCTTCAGGCCCAACCTTATCCCCTCTGAAAAAAAAAATTTTGTATGTATGTATGTATGTGTTTTGATCTGTATTTGCTGTGTTAGATCACTAAACATCTTAATACAAAAGTGTAATATGCCATAGGATATCATTTGCTAATATTGTAAGTTCATGACTTAAGAGTGAAAGGACTTTTCCATAGTGCTTTGGATAATATAATGTGTTTAGCTAAGAGCAATCCCTTTGAGTTTTTAAGTTTTGCCGATGATATTTTTTGTGCATTGCTAGAAATAATTCTTTTGTTGCTTTCTGGTAGTTTTTTTTCAGCTATGATTACTACATTTCCCTAGAGGGTATTCATGAGCAAGAAATTAAATTAGGGAAATAGTTAAGCTTTGCAAAGATAAGCAAAAAACAAATCAAAACACAAACGTTGACACATGTGATGCTCTGCTTGTAAATGCAGGAAATTTTCATAGATACAGAACTTATTTTGCTCTTTAGTCTTTGCTGTAACTGTCATCGCAGTGGCACAATTGTCAACTTTAGTTTGGAATATTCTTAGCAGTAAACTCTATCTCAATAAATTTCAACGTAACTTATTGAGAAAGTTTCCTAGTAGTGTTATATGAAATAAATGAGTATAGCTATCTCAATTATTTCTCAGTAGTCTTGTGCATTCTCTTTGTGACTTAGTTAACGAGTGTGATTTGGTGAAAGAACTTGTACCCATAGAGGTATTGGAATCATGTCATAATAATTTAATTCAGTTGGCGAAATATTATTAGTTTTGTCATGACTGACTTTTATTAATACCTATTCTATAGAGTTGTGAAATTTAAGTTTAAGGTGATTTAGAGATAATCTTTTCTAGCTCTAGTATTTCACTTTTATTTTAAAAGTAGTACTTTTTTATTAGCTCTTTTGGTATGAATTAAAATTTTTCTTTTAAGCTAGGTAGCTTTTATAAAATAAGTTTTCCAATTTATATTTTGCTGAAGAAAAACGTTTCTACATGCCTTAATTGTAATGTCCACTGTGATAAAATAAATAAAGTGAAAGTTTTTATTGTGTGTACTTATTTTAAACCTGTGGCGAGGCATGTTTTACTGTTATGAAGTACAAGTATATTGTTACTAGATTCACGACATAAGTAGAATAAACTTTAAAAACAATCAAGAACCCCTATAAATCACTGAGCAACCCCATAATGTCGGTGATTCAATGTCATTCGGTAATATATGATTTTTCTTTAATAAAAATACAATATACAATGGAACCTCGACCCATGAACAACTCGACCTACAAATACAATTTACTAAAAAAAAATTGTATTAACCCCCCAACAACCCTCGAGATATGAATACGCACATCTGCCTGGGCGACCATGCTCACAATCGCCCAGGCAACTGCATGGTTGCTTTCAGTTCTGCATTGATGCCTGCGCTGTGTAGCTCGTTTGTTGTTCTCTCGTAGTTTTCCATTGTTTTGCCTCTTACTTTAAGCTAGCCCTCATTATGGCCCCTAAGAAAGTTAAGTGCGTTAGTAATAGTGATGTTAAAAAACCTAAACATATATCGGTGGAAACGAAGAAAGAAATAATTGCTAAGCATGAAAACAGTATTCATGTTTCTGATCTCGCCATGCAGTATAACAGCGAAATCGACTGTCTGTACTATCTTGAAAAATAAAAGAGGTCTTAAAGGCGGCTGACGTGGCTAAAGGAGTGACTATATTAACGAAGAATAGGTCACAGTTGATAGAAGAGGTAGAAAAGTTATTGTTGGTTTGGATAAACGAAAAAGAGCTTGCTGTAGATAGTGTTAGGGAAGCTTTAATATGCGCTGAGGCTCTACAAATACACCATGATTTAGTGAATACTCCGAGTTCTAGTGGTTCTAAACTTGACAAATTTAAAGCCAGTAGAGGCTGGTTTGAAAAATTTCTTCGACGAACTGGGAGGATTTATAGTGTTAGGCATGGAAAGGCTGCTAGTTCAGAAAAAAAGGCAGCTGATGCCTACATGCTAGAATTCGCCAAATTTATCGAAAGTGAAGATAATTTTTTACAGCTAGTTTATAACTGATAAAACCGGGCTATTTTGGAAGAAAATGCCTAAAAGGACCTATATAACCCAAGAGGAGAAGGCACTGCCTGGCCACAAACCAGTGAAGGACAGGCATACACTTTTATTGTGCTAATGCTAGTGGGGACTACAAGATTAAGCTTATTTTAGTCTACCACTGAAAATCCGTGTTTTTAGCGCAATAATGTGTTGAAGGCTAGACTTCCGGTAATGTGAAGGTCAAATACAAAGGCTTTGGTCATGCGGATTTTATTCATAGAGTGGTTGACTGAAGTGTTTGTGAAGAAATATCTTTAGGAAAAAGGTCTTCCCCTTAAGTGTCTTCTCATAATGACAAGACTCCTGCTCATCCTCCAGGTTTGGAAGAAGACCTTGCTATAGAATATGACTTCATAAAAGTCAAATTTCTGGCTCTCAACACCACTCCTCTTCTCCAGCCCATGGACCAACAAGTGATTTCCAATTTTAAGAAACTCTATATGAAGGGTCTTTTTTCAGGTGTTTCCATGTCACCAAGCGTATCAAAAGTCGTCAGTGGTGGTGGTGGTGTTTGTCTGAGGTTCGCATTATTGTAGCTTTATATTTGTGATTAAAGATAGAAATTTTTCCACCATTTCAGGGGGTCCCCGTTTTATCGTTTCGAGGTTACATCAGAGACTAATAAATAAATAAATAAATTTTTTGAAATACCAGTCATCCAGATGCAAACCAACTGTGGTTTTGTGGAGACAATAGTTTTCGTTTATGATATTGTATATTTTGGATCTGGTAACACTGGTTGGCAACACTGTGAACAGGATGTTGTTTACATTTTCGGCAAAACGTTTTGGGGATAATAGCAGTGCTTGTGGGGTTGTCGAATCGGTTGAGGTGAGTGATGGATTTGCTTTATTGGTTGAGTTGTGAGACGGAATTGAGTTGTGGAGCTTTAGCAGGAGCTCCCAGTGTAGGAGTTGATTTCTTTTTGTATGTGGTGGCTTTTAACTTCTAACACGTGCAGGTGGACTTAAGCTGAGGTAAGTGATATGTATTTTTTTTTATCTCGACCACAAGCTATCTAGGCCATCTAAAAATCACTATGGCTGGAAAAGGCAATTTGTGTGTTGAAATGATGAAATCATTTGATGGCCAAGGTGATGTGGTTGCCTGGCTAAAAAAGGCCGAGTTGGTGGCGAGATTAGTGGAAATTAAAGATTTTGCCAGTTTTATACCTTTGTAACTGGAGGGAAATGCTTTGTTTCTGTATATCGAAATGAGTATTATGATCAGCTAGATGCCAAGAAGATCGAGAGAAAATTAAAGTTGGCCTTCTCACAAGGGATGTTCGAGGCCTATGGAAGGCTTAGGGAGACACACTGGACAGGTGAGCAAGTGGATGTTTTTACAAATGAGATCAAGCAATTAGCAGGACTGGCAGGATGGAAGGGAGAGGGTCTGGAGCGGTCTGTAAAGCTGGCATTTGTGACTGGTTTCCCAGATCGAATCTCCATGGAACTTCAGCAGACAAAGGATGTTGAAACATTAGATATGATTGAGCTAATTGCAAGAGCTAGAGTGCTAAAATCAGGTGGTGGGGGTCAAGAACTTGCAGCAGTTGTGGCCAGAAGACCTTCACTGATGGTATGGCAGCAAAGGTCACAGTTGCCAGGGGTCTCGCCATCACAAGGCCAGCAAGGAGGCAGGAAAGGAGAAAATAAGATGTTCAAAGGTCACTGTTACAGGTGCGGTGGGCCTCATATGGCAAGAGAGTGGAAGGAGCCACGACCACCCATAATGTGCTTCAAGTGTGGGAAGGAAGGTCATATTGCAAGCCACTACGAGCAGGGAAATGGGCAAGGAGGAGCTGCTGTGCCAGAAGCTACCCCTTCAGAAAACTAAAGGCGTTTCCATCTTCATTGCCAGTGATTAGTGTTAACATGGGAGGAAGGAAGGTGAGGGCACTTGTCGATGCAGGTTGTTCCATCACAGTGTGTGCTTCTCAATTGGTGGGGAAATGCACAGCGAAGGTAGAAGGGATAGTAACCGTGGATGGAAGACAGATTGAATGTTTTTTTTTTTTATGAGTGCGACACCAGGACAGGCAAAAACTACCCTTATCAATAAAGACCTGGGCACGAGAAAATACCAAGATGAAGGAAAAGAAATAGGTTAACGACAAGGCAGAGATCAGGTAATATCACACAAAGGAAAACAACTGACAGAAAAAACAGTCAAAGTACAGAAGACCCAGAGATATGGAGGACTAGGCCCTGGTTTGACGATAGATCTGCCTTTTGAAGGATGATAGGTCATATGAATTAGGAAAGACAGAAGGAGGAAGAGAGTTTCAGAGTCTAGAGGTAGATGGGAAGAAGCAGTTGCTGCACCGACCAATCCGCGAGCTACAAATTTCCACACAGTACCTGTGAGATGAGGCCACATGGCAAGTGTTATGTGGCCTCGGCAGTGGGGGAGGGATGCATCTAACCAACTCATCAGAGCAGCGATGGAAGTAGTAGCGATAGAAAAGAGAAAGGGAAGATACCTTATGGCGAAGAGAGAGAGAATCCAGATTAGAAGTAAGAGAGGATCATTAATGAGTCTGATTGCCTTAGATTCATCCCTATCAAGGAGATCAGTATAAGAAGAAGCACCCCAGATGAGTGAGGAGTATTCTAATCAGGGATGGATAAGACCTTTATAAATTTTAAGTAACTGTAAAGAGGAAAAGTAATGACGAACACGAAACAAAACCCCCAATCTGAGGGCTGTAAAGTGATAGATCTGACAGTGCAAGGAATACACCTGAGAACTATAGCAATTGTAATTGCTTAGGTGATAACTGGCATAGATGTAGTAATGGGAATGGATATGACTAACAGACTGGGTGGTGTGACAATTCAAGATGGATTTGCAGTTTTTGGCAATGTGCCGGTACCAATGAACATTTCGCAAGTAGCAGGCAGGATAAGGTGTGCAGTGACATTTGTGAATGCAGGGCTGGAAAGGGTGGCAGGAAAAGTGAAAGCCAAGGAAAATGGGAAGTTGATAGGAGAGCTAGCCACAGAGCAGAAGGCCAGTCTGTGCAAGATCGTGAACAAGGATTTAATTTCAGAGTTTGACGGTACTATGTGGCTGGTGGAGCGGTATTTTAAAGAGGGGCTGCCAGTGTTAAAGAACAAGGTGGGCTGCTATGAGAGTGCAATGAGAGAATATGTTAGGAAAGAATTTGACCGAGAGGTGGAGAGGTGGATCGATGAAGGTATACCAGTGCCATGGAGGACGGAAGTAGAATGTGGAGTTCTACCATTATTGGCAGTGGTTAAACCAAACAAGAACAAAGTTCGGCCAGTACTGGACTACCGCGAACTTAACCAATACATTATCTCTCACACTGGAGATGACACTACTGATGTTTGCAGTGAGACGCTGAGGGAGTGGAGGCAGATGAGTGGGGCCTCTGCTATAGTTGATCTGAAGTTGGCTTACCTGCAAGTCCATGTTGCAGAGAAGCTGTGGAAGTACCAACTTGTGAATTATGGAGGAAGGACATACTGCCTAGCAAGGCTGGGCTTCAGACTAAGTTCAGCACCAAGAATCATGACCAAGATCATCAAGACCGTATAAAGCAAGAGGAAAGGGATGGAAGCGGCCACAAATTCGTATATAGACAATATACTGATAATAGAGACCAAGGTTAGTGTATCGGAAGTTGTGGAGCAGCTGCGTCTGTATGGGTTGGCTACGAAACAACCTGAGCCACTAAAAGGGGGAACTACTTTTGGTCTGAGATTAGAAAGAGGGAAGAATGGTGAGCTCATTTTCCGTAGTGCAACAAGTCTTAAGTAGGAGAGAGCTGTTTTCTGTGTGCGGAAAATTAGTAGGCCATTATCCTGTGGCAGGTTGGTTACAGGTAGCTTGTAGTTACGTAAAGAGGAGAGCAGAGGGCATTAGATGAGAAGACAAGATTGGGCAGCAAACGATGGAGATGCTGTAAGAGATTATAAGGAGAGTGAATCAACATGGCAGAGTTGGATGCTGTAATGAAAGGAGTCAATCTAGCGGTGAAATGGGGATTGCAAGATGTTGAGGTGAAGATGGACTCGGCGATAGTATTTTGTTGGTTGAAGTTAACTGTAACAGCAGACCACAGGATTCGGACGAAGGGAGCCTCGGAAATGATAGTTAAGTGCCACCTGGGAACCTTGCGAGAGCTGATAGAAGAGTTTGGGATGGAGTTGCGCCTATGTTTTGTGCCGTCGGAGAAGAACAAGGCAGATGTATTAACTAGGGTGAGGAAGGCCTGGTTAGGAATTCTGGATGAGATGTCAGAAGAGGTCAGAGTATGTTGTGCTGGAGTGCTGAGTGTGGAGGACTTGCATCAAATGCACCACATGGGAGTTGATAGAACTCTTTTTGTAGCAAGGAAGGTTGAGCCAGGAGTCACAAGAGCCAAGATCCGGCAAGTAGTTAGGCGATGTGGCAATTGCCAGTTGATCGATCCTCCGCCAGTTGCGCATGAGGCCGGGGGGCTTAGAGTGGAAGACAGCTGGAAGAGATTGATGGTTGATGTAACACAATACAGGCAAGGTTTGTATTTGCCTATAGTTGATTGTGGACCAGGCAGAGTCACCATTTGGAGAAAGCTAAGAGCAGAAATTGAAAAGGAAATTCCAGGAGTGTTGAATGGGTTGTTTTTAGAAAGGGGGCCTGTTGATGAAGTATTGGTAGACAACAGGACAGCCTTTAGATCACAGGATTTGAAGGAGATGCTTGGCAAATGGAATATCAACCGCTAAATTAGAGCTGTGTATCGGCCTTGTGGGAATGGAATTGCGGAGCGACATCATCGAGCAATCAAGGCCATGGCAGAGAGGGCTCAGGCGTCACCGTTGGGAGCAGTCTTCTGGTATAATATGTCCCCTATGTCGGGTCAGGATGAAGGAACTGTGCCACAGAAAACTGTCTTCAAGTATGAATGGCGACAGATAAAGGAGATGAAGGGGCAGGTTCCATCAAGACTGGAGAAGGAAGGGTGTATTTCTACTTTAAATGATAATTCTGTTACAGACTGTTTAACTATAAACCCAGCCACTGAGGTGGGCAAGCCAGCCTCAATTTGGTGCCGGTCCCAAGCCCGGATAGATGGGGAAGGTTGGCGGCAGGAAGGGCATCCGGCCATAAAAATTTTGCCAAAACCAAAATATGGCCAGTACAGCTAATTGGCCAGAAACATCGACCCCACATAAAAGTGGGAAAAGATGTAGATGAAGAAGAAGAGGCCTAAAAAGTGATATACAAGAAATAAAGAGTGTCAAGCAAGAGGTAACAATACTTAGAGGGCAAGTTGATCAGGCATTTCGTATAATGGTCTGAGGTTAGCAAGGGCATGCACTCAGGGTAACGGTTAAACATCGACCCCACTTAAAAGTGGGAAAAGATGTAGACGAAGAAGAAGAGAAGAAGATTGTTTAAGTATGTTTCATAATAATAGCGTGGATGAAATTCCTCAGTAACAAATTATGAGTGTCTGCTATGCTTAACAGAAAATGCAGTGCCTTAGTACTTTATAGCTCGTTCTGTGATTTACCACTGTAAGAGTAAAATTGAGAAAGTACTGCAAGATTTGGAAAATGACAAAATAATTAGTAAGGTTGAGCATGATGGAGATTGGTCAAGTCCACTTGTACCTGTAATGAAATCTAATGGTGAAATAAGAATTTGTGTGGACTTTAAATATGTCAATACGCAGGCTTGTGTTAATACTTTTCAATTACCAAAATTAGAGGATATTTTAGCTAATTTAGGTTCTTGTCAGTATATAACAAAATTAGACTTGAAAAATGCTTATTTACAATTAGTTGTAAGTGAGGATTCCCAACAGTACCTTGTAATGAATACACATTGGGATTTGTATAAATTTCATAGATTACCTTTTAGTTTGTCATTGGCACCTGGCGTTTTGCAGAGATTTATTACTGAATTATTGACAAATATTGATGGAGTCCAGGTTTTTTAGATGATATTATTGTTGTTGGTTCTACTCAGGAGGAACATGACCAAAGGCTATGTAAAGTGTTATTAGTTTTGCAAAACAGAATGTAAAACTAGATAAAGAAAGATGTATTATTAGTGCTAAAGAAGTACCTTACCTAGGATATATACTGAGTAGGGATGGTATTAAACCTGATGCCAAGAAAACTGAAGCAATTTTGGAAGCTCCAATTCCAAATTCTGTTCATTCACTAAAATAATTTTTGGGACTATGTGCTTGTAATAGATTTGTTCCTCAATTTAGTACTATTTTATGCCCTTTGTATAGTTTGACACATAAAAAATGTTAAGTTTAATTGGTCAGCTGTAAATGAAAAAGCTTTTAATGGTATCACTGAAGCTCTTGCAAATGCTAATATTCTAGATAATTTTATTCTTAAAGCAATGTTGCTATTAGAAGTGGATGCAAGTCCTATGGGAGTAGGAGCAGTTCTCAAACAAGAATTTCAGGGTAAAATTTCTACTATTGCATTTGAAAGTAGAAAATTGTCCAAAACAGAATGCAATTATTCACAGATTGATAAAGAAGCTCTGTCAATAGTTTTTGGTGTTAAAAAGTTTTCTGATTTTCTTTTGGGTAAAGAGTTTGCAATAAAAACAGATCATAAACCATTAGTTCATTTTTTAAACCCTAGTAAGAGCATTCCACATTTATCAAATGCCAGAATTCAAAGATGGGCAAAATTTCTCTCAGCATTTAGATTTAAGATAGATCACATAAATGGTGAAGATAATATTATTGCTGATGCTCTTAGTAGGTTACCTTTAGATTAGGAAGATAAAGATTTCCATGTACCAGGTGAATATGTAAATTTGGTAAATATTTTGGATAATGTTTCTTTGGACTTTAAAGTTGTAAGTGATGTACAGAGAGACACATTGCTGTGCAGAGTAAGAGAAGTTATGTAAAATGGGTTTCCCAATGTAAAAGATGTGGAAGATTGTTTAGTACCTTTTTTTTTGTAGAATTAAGCAGGATCTTTCTTTGTATGAAGATGTCTTACTGGATAGAAATCGCATAGTTGTTCCTGAAATCCTAAGAAAACGTGTTATGGATATACTTCATTATGGTCACAAGGGAATTGTTGACATGAAAGCGGAAGCAAGGTCTTTTGTATATTGGCCCAGTACGGACCAAAATATTAATCAAGTGACATCAAATTGTGCACCTTGGGTTACTAATCTTAAACCTAAGGTCATACTTCCTTAGTCATGGCCTACTGTGGATATACCTTGGTTACTTTTTTACTACGGACCAATTGATAATTGTAAATTTTTTATTATTATTGATGCCTAGTCGAAATATATTGATGTATTTCCATGTAAGAATATTACTTCAGAGGGTACTATACAATGTTTAAGAACCTCTCTTGCAAATTACGGTATTCCAGATACCTTTGTGTTAGACAATGCTACTTGTTTTACATCCAAAGACACTCGGGATTTCTTTAAGAAAAATGGTATTACTCATTGCTCTGGAGCACCTAACAACCTCAGCACTAATGGTTTTGCAGAAAGGGCTGTAAGAATATTTAAGGAGAATTTTAAGAAAATGGATTGTAAACTATCTGTTCATACTAGAATTTCAAAATTTATGTATTCTTATAGACGTGCAGTACAGTCATCTACAGGTTGCTCTCCTTCGCAATTGATGTTTAGCAGGCTAAAATAGACGAATATAAAGTAAGTACTGCCTAGTTTGAAAAATTACATCAACGAACTGGAATTCAGTGTTGTTAGGCATGGAGAGGTGGCTAGTTTGGACCAAAAGGCACCAGATGCCTACGTGGTAGAATTCACTAAATATATAGAAAGTAATGGTTATGTCTCACAGCAAGCTTTTAACTGTGATGAAACAGGACTGTTTTAGACAGAAATGCCTAGAAGGACCTACACAACCCAAAAAGAATAATCACTGCCTGTCCACAAACCAATGAAGGACAGGTTTACACTTTTATTGTGTGCTATTGCAAGTCGGGATTGCAAGATAAAGCCTCTTTTCGTCTACCACTCTGACAATCCGCGGTATTTTAAGCACAATAATGTGTTGAAGGCCAGACTTCTGGTATTGTGGAGATCACATATCAAGGTTTGGGTAACACGTATCCATTTTATGAAATGGTTGACCGAAGGTTTTGTTCCAGCTGTCTGGAAATATCTTGAGGAAATAGGCTTGCCCCTTAAGTGTCTTCTGGTAATGGACAACGCTCCTACCTAACTTTCAGCTTTGTAAGAAGACATTGTTATCAAATACGACTTTATAAAGGTCAAATTTCTGCCTCCAAACACCGCTCCTCTCCTCCAGTTCATGGACCAGCAACTCAATCTAATTTTAAGAAACTGTATACAAAGGGTCTTTTTTCCAGGTGTTTCCTGGTCACCAACGACACGGATTTGACTCTGCATGAAATCTGGAATGACCACTTCAATATCCTCCACTGCATAGGCCTCTTTGAAAAAGGCATGGAAGGAGGTCTCTTACTGCACATTGCAGCCTGCCTGGAGGAAATTTTGGTCAACTTGTGTGGCTGATAGAGACTTCGAGGGTTTCAAGCAGGAGAAAACTGTCATGATAGTGAACGAGATTGTGGCCACTGGCTATAGTTTGGGCTTGGAGGTGAATGACGAGGTTGTGGAGGAGCTGGTGGTGGACCACAAATAAGAACTCACCACAGAATAACTTACGGAGTTGGAACGTGAACAGATGAAGATTATCCAAGAAAAGTAATCAGTGGAGCAGGAGGGTGAGAGGGTAAAGGTTTCAAGTGCAAAGTTATAAAAAATTTATTGTAAGTGGAATTATGTGCAGACTTTCATTGAGAATCATCACCCTGACAAAACTGTGAGTAACAAATAGAACATTTTAAGTGACAATGTGATGTCCCATTTCAGAAAAATTCATCAACAAAGAAAATGACAAATTTTTCTGGATCATTTTCTTGTGCCAATACCAGACAGAGAATCACCTTTCAAGAGAGAAAAAAGAGAGATGACACCAAAAAGACCTGTACAGTTGCCCGACATTTTTATGGAAGGGGATTCTACTTCGATGGAGTAGTCGTCCTCCCCCCTCCTCCTCCTCCTCCTCCTCCTCTTACACCACCATCCACGTGTGCCAGCAACTGTCAACCACGAAGGTAAATACCATGTTTTATTTTAATACAGTCTTAGAATTCTGTACTGTATTCTTCTATAATTAAGGTTATTTTTAATTCCATTCTATATTTTTGACATATATAAACCCATAAAAAATGAAAAAGGTATGTTTCTGGGACTGGGGAACGGATTACTGTAATTTGTTTTACATTAATTTCAATGGGATTTTTTTTCTTTCAGTTACGAACATTTCGACTTGTAAATGGGGTTAAGGAAAGGATTAAGTTTATGACTAGAGGTACCAATGTATGTATATGTATATATATATATATATATATATATATATATATATATATATATATATATATATATATATATATATATATATATATATATATATATATATATATATATATAATTTTTTTTATATGATTGTGACACCGGGACAGGAGAGAAAAAATCGTCTTCAACAGGCCCAGGCATCAAGAAAACATTAAGATGAAAAGTAAGATGTTTCAGAACAAGGCAGAAATAAGGAAATAATACACAATAGGAAAAGGACAGGCTGAAATTATAGTCGAAATAGTGAGGACCCAGAGAGATGGCAGGATTAGGCCCTGAGATGACCAATAATCTGATTTTTGAAGGAAGATAGGCTATAAGAATTAGATAAGACAGAAGAAGTAATAGAGTTCCAGAGTCTAGAGGTGGATGGGAAGAACCAGTTGCTACACCAACTAATGCGAGAGCTATAATTCTCTACTCAGTACCTGTTAGATGAGGTTCCATGACAAATGTTACATAGCCTCTGCAGTGTGAGACAGATGCAACTCGCCAACTTATTATCAGAGCAGTGATAGAAAAGCGAAACGGATGATACCTTACAAAAAAGAGAAAGAGAATCCAAATTAAAAGTAAGAGGTGGGTCATTAATGAGTCTGATTGCCCTAGATTCAACCCTATCAAGGAGATAATTATAAGAAGCACTTCATACATCCGAGCAATACTCTAAGCAGGGATGGATAACACTTTTATAGACTTTAAGTAACTAAAAAGAGGAAAAGTATTGATGAAAAAAAAAAAACAGAACCCCCAGATTTTTCCATACAGATTTAAAAACATGGATTGTGTGACGCCTCCAAGACAAGTTAGAGGCTATCTGGATTCCTAATATGTTAATTGAATTAAGAGGGTATTAGGAGGTGAAGATAAAGAGATAGCCAGAAACTGTGTCATGAGGACATTAAAGTTTATTACATTTTGGGTGCCCCACTCAGATACCCTCTGTAAATCGGAGTTGAGAATAGGAGAAAAGTGATATGAGACTGATTTTGAGTATAGGATGAAGATTGTGAAGAGAAGGCAGAGGGAAACTGAAAGGTAGAATCGTCGGCAAATGCGTGGGGAAGATAGGATGATGGGCACTGAAGAAGATCATTGCTGATGAGAAGGAACAGAGTAGGTGAAAGAGCAAAGCCCTGTGGAATATCACTGGTAATAGGTAATGAGCTAGATGTTGTGCCATAACCGCTAGATGTAAAATGGTCAGAAAGAAAACTGGAAATCAGAGAATAGAGAGGATAGGTAAAGCCATAAGCAGGGAATTTGGCCAACAGAGCCTTGTGCCAAACTCTGTCAAAACCTTAGACATATCAAGGGCAAAGACAAGGTTTCCCAATAATTCCTCAGAGAAGATGACCATACAGGAGGTCATCAGTGGATCTTGCCATGATGAAGCTGTACTGGTTATTGGAGATAAAGAAGTTATTCAAGATGTTTCAAGAAGTGAGAATTGAACAAAGTTTTGAATAGTTTAGCCATAGCAGAGGTTAGGGCAATAGGTCAGTAGTTGGAAGGAAGAGAGCGGTTACCCTTCTTAGGAAGAGGTTGAACTAGAGCATGCTTCCAAGATGAAGGATAGATATTGGTTGAGAGAATGAGGCTAAACTAATGGCAAAGCACTAGAGCCAGTTCATCTGCAAACTCCTTAAGGAACCTTTCAGGGATATCATTGGGTCCAGATGCTTTGTTTGTCTTTAGGGAGTAAAGAACCTTTTGGACTTTGCATGAAGAAAGAATAAGAGAGGGCATTGGATTAAAGAGGGGTAAAGTATAAGGAACAGGTGTGCTGGAATCACTTACGGAAGAGCTGGCAGAAAAATGAAAGTCAAAGAGAGTGGGTTTTTCAGTGGGAGAGCAAGTTATAGAACCATAAGAGTGAATTAGAGATGGAAAGCTTGAGTTACAAAAGATTTTGGCTCAGGACCATATATGTTTATCAAGGAAGCTTTAAGCGTTCGAATCTGACCAGTGTAATGATTCCTAGCTGTAATAAAAGCAGTGTGAGCTAAATCAGGAGAGGATTGGTACAACCGGTATGCCCGATCCCTGGCCTAAAGTGCTATGGAGCATGCACGGTAAAGCCAAGGATTAGAGGGAGAAGAAGTTATCATAGAGGAAGGGATTAACACCTCCTTTCCCAAGGTTATGATCTCAGGCATCTTTTAGGGCTACCAGTTCAGGGTTGCGGGTCTGGAAGCAATAGTCATCCGATGAAAATTCAAAGAGAATGTTATGCAAATCATCTCACTGGGTACACTCAAAATGCCAAAAGTGGCTCTGAGCAAGAGGAATTGATGGAAGGGGAGCGAAAATTGAAAGGATAGAGATTAGAAAGTGGTTAGATTTACCAAGAGGCAAAAGCATGAAATATAAGTAGTTTGAAGAATTAGAAGTAAGAAATACGTCAAGAGTGTTAGCTCCGTGTGCATAGCAATAGGGAACACGAGTAGGATGTTTAATAATTTGCTCCAGATTGTAAGTAATAGAGAAAGCAAGGGCCCCACTTTCTCCCACATCAGAGTGAGAAGAATGAAGCCACACACTGTGATGTATACTGAAGTCCACAATATAGAGAACTTCAGCATGTGGGTGAGAAGATATCAGGGACTCATGCAAGGACAGATATTCAAAGAATAACATAAAGCCAGTAGAGTTAGGACAGCAGTAGCAGAAGGAAATAAATATAGTAGTAGTGGTAAGATAGATCTTTAGCTAGAGAACATCAAAGTCAGGAGATTAAAGATTCATAAGCCTTGCAATAGGAGTGTTAGATTTGCAATAGGCACCCCACCCTTGGAATGGAATCAGGAATACAGGTTATAGTGAGAGATTTGATGTGGGTCAATAGAAGCATTGCTAGACGGCTGTGTATCAGAGAGAAGGAGGAGGGTTAGGACGGATATACCAAAATGTTGTTTAACTGATGAAAGATTAGATTTCAAGCAATGAATGCTAGAAAAGTGAAGAGTGAAAGAAGGAGATCTATTAGGAGGTGCAAGATTAAGGGCAAAACCAGTACTACTACTAAGCGTGTCTACCCTCACGCCAATAAAGGATTACATTAAAGTAAAAAAAAACATAGAAAATAATACAATAAAAATCGTAATACAGCAACAAAATCATAGAATAATTAAATTAACTATTCTCCAAGGGTACCAGATCATAGTTAAGTTAAGATGGATTATCAATAATCTCTCATTTTGAATACCAAATCCTTTTTTCAAAAATTTACAAATAATGAGGTCCAAAGAATATGGACCTGGGCTTTAATATTCATTTCATTAGATCAGAAATTCAGATTTGTATTGCTTAATTACATTATATACGTTCAGAAAAATATGTTGCTATTTTCACAAAAACCTGCATCTATTGCTGCACTGAGTAAGTTCAGTATTATAAGAGGTGCAATTTAAGTCTAAGTGGGGGTGTTAAGTACTGTATAAAAGTAAGATACTGTACTTGGATTACTGACTTTATTCTGCTGCTTATGATGAAAAAATCTTATGATAGGTTTGATTAAAATGAGAGGGATGGTTTGAGTCCATACCAAATGCTGCAATGATAAAAACACTGTCCCTCTGGCGGTCTTTTTATGTACTGTTTACTCTTGGAGGAAAAATAAATCAGTGAAGAGCAACATGGCTGCACTTCATTACTCTTGGAGAAAAAAATAAATCAGTGAAGAGCAACATGGCTACACTTCATTACTCTTGGAGAAAAAATAAATCAGTGAAGAGCAACATGGCTGCACTTCATTACTCTTGGAAAAAAAATAAACCAGTGAAGAGCAACATGGCTGCACTTCATTACTCTTGGAGAAAAAACAAACCAGTAAAGAGCACCACGTGTGTACTTCATTTATTACTCCTCATCTTCCATCGTTTTACTTACCTCATACACCTCCAGTCTGTGTTGATTTCTGGATGGCTTATATACCAAAAAATATTAATAATAATGCTCTCTGAACCCTGTCTAAACCTCTGCCAAATTAAAGCAGTATGAAAAGCACTATATGATACACGTGGTCGGTAATAAAGTCTCAGGAAAAAGTAACCGGTAAAAATTCACATGTTAGGTTAGGTTAAGTTATGCTAGGTAAGTTGGGTTAGGTTAGATTAGGTTAGGCTTTTTTCCTGTAACATATTCTGAAGTGTTTTTACTTGTGACTTTTTTAAATGATTTCCGGAACGATATTGTTTACACATCAGAGGTGTTGTGTCTATAATTACTGTATTCATCATTTTGGGTAGTATTATATCGAGGCCGTTAGGTGTCCTCAACTTTCTCCTTAGATTCATTTGTCTCATAGTCTTCTGGGCTTATTTTGATGATAAAGAAATTAATATATTTATCTGCTTTATAAGCTGTATCATCTTTGTCCATTCCTGACTCTTCGATTTTTTTTATATATATATATTTAGGAATTACAAAAACAACATTTCCTTCCTTGTGATTCTGATATTCAATCAATAATTTTGAAGTGAACAATTGTAAAAATGATATCTGAAACAAAAGAAAAGTCATTGTTAACATGCAGCAGTTGCATATTTTCTGAGCTTCAGACATCAACATCAGACAAGCAGTACGAGGGTCCAAATGGTTGAACCTGGTATCCACGATCAAGAAGTCTACATCTGTGTTCCTCTAACCTAGGAGCAGCTGCATTTGTGTCATTTGTGTGTGCAGATGAACTCCAAAGCTTCTCTGCAACAACAGCTGCGCGGGGCCATGTTCGAGGAATCAGATTTGTTCCATCAACGTATTCACCCCACATGCATGCTTCTCCTCCCAAAATCAACTGCTTTTGGGTATCTGTGCCTAGATGGGTGGAATTAATGAGAAAAAATTACCTATATATATATATATATATATATATATATATATATATATATATATATATATATATATATCATATATATACATATATATATACATATATATACATATATATATACATATATATACATATATATATATATATATATATATATATATATATATATATATATATATATATATATATATATATATATATATATATATATATATATATATATATATATATATATATATATATATATATATATATATATATATATATATATATATATATATATATATATATATATATATATATATATATATATATATATATATATATATATATATATATATATATATATATATATATATATATATATATATATATATATATATATATATATATATATATATATATATATATATATATATATATATATATATATATATATATATATATATATATATATATATATATATATATATATATATATATATATATATATATATATATATATATATATATATATATATATATATATATATATATATATATATATATATATATATATATATATATATATATATATATATATATATATATATATATATATATAAGTGACATATGAAATTCAAGACTTCAAAATGTATGGTACTGAAAATATGCAAGTGCGCAAAAAAGGCCAAGTTTGGGTACTCAATAGCAGGTGCAGGACTTCAAGAGACAGAGAACGAAAGAGATCTTAGTGCATATAAATAGTATAATAAAAGCTGCACATGCTTTCTTAGCAAATGGACTAGTTTATGTCCAGAAATGTTCGTGCAACTTATGTGAGGCCAAAGCATGAATATCCATCACCCTTTTGGCATCTACACATGAAAAAAGAATATAAATAATTGTATTATGATCATGGCGCTGGGGCATTCAAGAAAATAATAAGATGAAGAAAAAGCTGATGGTTAAGGACAAGACAGAAATAAGGGAGTGATACACAATAGGAAAAGGACAAGCTGAAAGAATATTCGAAGTACTGAGGACCTAGAGATATTTAAGGATTAGGCTCTGAGATGATGAAAAACCTCTTTTTGAAGGAAGATAGGTTATAAGAATTAGGAAAGACAGAAGGAGAAATAGAGCTCCATAGACTGGAGGTGGATGGGAAGAAGCAGTCACTGCACCAACCATACCGCGAGCTACAAATCTCCACACAGTACTTGTGAGACGAGGCCGCTTGGCGAGTGTTACACAGCCTCTGTAGTAGGGATGGATACAACTTGCCGACTCATCAGAGCAGCGAGGGAAAAGAGGAAGGCGATATCTTATGGCGGAGAGAACCAGAATCCAGATTAAGAGTAAGAGAAGGTTCACTGATGAGTCTGACTGCCTTATATTCAACTCTATCAAGGGGATGAGAACGGTATAAGAAGAAGCACCCTAGATGTGGGAGCAGTATTCTAAACAGGGAGAGATAAGACCATAATAGATTTTAAGTAACTGTAAAGTGGAAAAGCAATGACGCAAATGTAACAGAACCCCCAGTTTTTTGGATGCAGATTTAGAAATTCGGATCATGTGATTTCTCCAAGACAATTTAGAGGCTGTCTGGATTCCTAATATGTTAATAGAATTAAGAGGGTAAATTTCGCTAGTTTTGAAGACAATATGACTATGAAGAGGAGAAGATAGAAATAGCCAGAAACTGTGGTCTGAAGGCATTAAATTTAACTAAATTTTGGGTGCCCCACTCAGATATCCTCTGCAAATGGGAATTGAGAGTAAAAGAAAGAGTGATACCAGACTGATTGTGAGCAACAGATAAAGGTTGTGAAGAAAAGGCAAAGGAAGATAAAGGGTAGAATCGCCGGCAAAGGCATGGAGAGGAAAGGATGATGGGGTTGAAGAAGATCGTTGATGAAGAGAAGGAACAGAGTAAGTGAACGAGCAGAGCCATGTGGAACACCAATGGTAGCAGGGAATGATCTAGATGCTGCTCCGTTAACAACCACAGATATAAAACGGTCAGAAAGACAACTGAGAATCAGACAACAGACAGAACGGGTAAAGCCATAAGCAGGAAGTCTGGCAAACAGGGACATGTGCCAGACTCTGTCAAAAGCCTTAGAGATTGCAAGAGTGATGACAAAGGTTTCCCTATAGTTCCTCAGAGAGGATGACCATACATGAGTCAAATAAGACAGGAGATCACCAGTGGACCTTGCCTTGTTGAAGCTCTACTGGTGATCAGAGATAAGTGAATTAGATTTAAGACATGTCAAGATGTGAGAATTGAGCAAAGTTTTGAATACTTTAGCAATTGCAAAGGTTAGGGAAACAGGTCAGCAGTTGGAAGGAATAGAGCAGCCACCCTTCTTAGGAACAGGTTGACCCAGAGCACACTGACAAGATGAAGGATAGATACTGGTTTAGAGAATGAGGCGAAACATCTGCAAAATCCATAAAGAACCTTGCAGGGATATCATTGGGTCCGGATGCCTTGTTTGTCTTTGGGGAGTGAAGAACCTTATGGACTTTGCATGAAAAAAGAATTAGAGAGGGCATTTGTTTAGAGAGGGGTAAAGTACGAGGAACAGGTAAACTGGAATCACTTTAGGAAGAGTTGAAAGAAAAATGAGTCAAAGAGAGTGGGGTTGTCAGTAGGAGAGCAAGCTATAGAATAATCAGCACGAATGAGAATGACAAAGCTTGAGTTACAGAAGTTTTTGGAGAGGTTTTTGGCAAAGGACCAGAAACATTTATTAGTGGGGGGGGGGGAGTTAAGGTCTTCAACTTTCCTTTTTAAAAAGGAAGCTTTAGACCTTTAAATCTGAGCAGTACAGTGATTCCTAGCTGTAACACAAGTAGAGCAAGGTGACCAGAAAGAGAGGTTTGGTACAACTGGTATGCCTGATAACTGGCCTGAATAGACATGGAGCAGGCATGGCCAAACCAAGGATTAGAGGAGATGTTTTCACAGAGGATTGGGTGAACGCCTCCATACCCGAGGTTTTGATCTTAGCAACTTTTAGGGCTACCTGATCAGGGTAGTGGGTCTGAAAGCAGTAGTCATCTCATGGGAAATCGAGAAAATTATGCATATCATAGCATTGGTTGCTCTCTAAGGCGTCACTGAGTAGGAGGAATTGAGGGAGGGGGAGCAAAAATGGAATAGATTGAAATCACAGAGTGGTCAGATTTACTAAGAGAGGAAAGTACTGAATGTGAATAGTCTGAAGGATGAGATGTAATAAATAAGTCTAGCTGCATGTTTGTGGCGACAGGGAACACGAGTGGGATGTTTGATAATCTGCTCCAGATCGTGAAAAGCAGAGAAAACAAGGGACTCACTTCATCAAAGACATGCTAAGAAACTGGTGCCAGAGATATGCATTCTCAGCTAGGAGAAGAGACTA
>JAXCGZ010001959.1:115000-125000 GCA_037179515.1 Halocaridina rubra | reverse complement strand
ACCAGAATAGGCTAGAAGTTTATGAGGAAAGTCATATAGGTACTATTGAAGTCATAAACTCAGTTGTTAACATGGCACGGGAGAGAAATTGTAGGATTTTGATTATGGGAGATTTTAATCATAAAGAGATAGATTGGATAAATTTTGACCCACACAGTGGTGAGGACTCATTGGGGGCAAGATTCCTAGATTGCGTACAAGGGAATTTCCTACACCAACATGTAATGGAACCAACGTGGGCCAGGGGTGAGGATGAGCCATCACTACTTGATCTAGTATTCACAGATAATGTGTTGGATATTGAAAAAAAAATGAGCATGAACCACCAATTGGAAAGAGTGACCACTGTGTGTTGTTGATGAAGTATATCATTGAAGATATTCTGCCTGAGAGTAGAGGCACTGAGGACATACGGAGAAACTATCCGAAAGGAGATTACATCAAAATGAATGAGCTTTTTGCAGTTATTGACTAGAGAACCTTATTTTACAACAAATCTGTACAAGAAATGTATGACAACTTTTGTGAGAAATATGGGAAGATAGTAGATTGCTGCATACCTGTCACCAAAGTAGGTGTAATTCATGCCAGAGAGAAATGGTTCGATAATGAGTGTAAAAGAGCTAAGGAGTGGAGAGACATATGCTGGAAAAGGTATAGGAGGAGAAAAAACATAAATGCCTGGCAAACCTACAAAAGAGCAAGAAATGACTACCTAAGTAAAAGGAGAGAGGCAGAGAGAGACTATGAGAGGGACATCACCAGGAAGGGTAAAAAAAATCCCAAGCTTTTCCACTGCTTTATCAGAGGAAAACTGAAGATAAAAGAACAGGTTTTAAGGCTTAAGAGAGAGGATGGAAGCATCACTGAGACGGATGAAGAGATCTGCAAAGAATTGAACAAGGAGTTTCAGTCAGTATTTACAGTAGAAAATACCCCATCCCCTCAGA
Source organism: Halocaridina rubra (assembly GCA_037179515.1). Taxonomy (NCBI): domain Eukaryota; kingdom Metazoa; phylum Arthropoda; class Malacostraca; order Decapoda; family Atyidae; genus Halocaridina; species Halocaridina rubra. Next base: position 124,050 of record JAXCGZ010001959.1, on the reverse strand, counting down.
TTGCAGTGATAGAAGCTCAAGGGCCGGTATTAGAGAACATCAACCTTACAGCCACAGAGGTATGCAAAGCGCTGATGGAGTTAGATATTCATAAAGCTACAGGTCCTGATGACATATCCCCTCACGTACTTAAAAAATGCGCAAACTCAATATCAGTGGCACTAAGTATCATATTTAAAAAGTCACTGGAGTCAGGGGAAATTCCAAGATGCTGGAAACAAGCAAACGTGATACCTATCTTCAAAATGGGAAGGAGGGATACGGCTCTGAACTATAGACCAGTTTCCTTGACCAGCATAGTTTGCAAAGTTATGGAGAAACTACTAAGGAAACATATCTCTCTTCACTTGGAATCCTTCAACTTTTTGTCAGTGAGGCAACATGGCTTCAGAGAAGGAAGATCAACAGTAACAAACTTATTAGAATTTTATGATGAGGTAAGCCGAATCTTACAGGAAAGAGAGGGCTGGGCAGATTGCATATTCCTAGACTTCCAGAAAGCGTTTGACACTGTTCCACATGGGAGACTTAGGAAGCTGCAAACAATGGCTAGAATAGGTGGAAATGTCTTGAAATGGATAAAAACTTACTTAGATGGAAGGGAACAGAGGGTTAGAGTAAGACACTCAGAGTCTGAATGGAGAAGAGATAGTAGCGGAGTTCCACAGGGTTCAGTTTTAGGGCCACTTTTGTTCCTTGTATATGTAAATGACCTACCAGAGTCTGTAAATTAATTCATGAATATGTTTGCAGATGATGCAAAGATTGTGAAGAAAGTAAAAAACGAGAACAATGGTAGAGAACTTCAGGAAGATCTAAATAGTCTGCACGAGTGGTCAGAAAAGTGGCTAATGAAATTCAATACTTCAAAATGTAAGGTAATGAGAATGGGTACAAGTACAAGAAGGCCCAAGCTTGACTACTCGGTGGCTGGAGTACAACTTCAAGAGACAGAAAATGAGAGAGATTTAGGAGTAAACATACTAGCAGATTTATCTTCAGAAATACATATAAATGGCATAGTAAGGGCAGCATATGCATTCTTATGAAGTGTAAGGGTAGCCTTCAGGCACATGGACAAGGAAATGTTCAGAAATATTTATGTAACCTATGTGAGGCCAAAACTCGAATATGCAGCCCCCTTTTGGAATCCGCACTTGAAAAAGCACATAGCTAAGCTTGAAAACGTTCAAAGACATGCCACGAAACTAGAGCCAGAAATACGTAATCTCAGTTATGATGAGAGGCTGAGGGAATTAGACTTACCATCACCTGAAGCTAGAAAATTGATGGGGGATATGGTGACAGTCTTTAAATTCCTTCATGGTTATGATAGAGTGGATAGGGATCGATATTTTGATATGGCAGGCCTAAGAACTAGAGGTCATAGTTTGAAGCTTCTTAAGAAAACTTGTTTGCAGGATGTAAGGAAATACCTTTTTAGTGTAAGAGTAGTTGATAATTGGAATTGGCTAAGCGAGGAGGTAGTTAATGCTATCTCAATCAATAGTTTTAAGGACAGGTATGATAAGTATCACTAAGTATGAAATGGAACCGATCAGGAGACGGGAAGATACGAGCTTTGGGCTCTTTCCCGTAACCACAATTAGGTAACCACACACACACACACACACACACACACACACACACACACACACACACAGAGTCCTCGGTTTAAACTGCCCTCGAGTTACGATGTTTCATTGTTGTGATGCAGGCCTATAAATTATTCATAATTCATATCTACAGAAGAAAGATGTCATTGCATGATCTATTCAGTCGTAATAGTTCTTTGTGTGCCAGTAATTACTGCAAGAGTGTATATAAGGGTACAAGCCACAATTCACATGGTTAAAATAAGAATGTTTCCATAGCAATATGTGTTTTGACAAAACAAAGCAGTTTTAAAGGTTTTGTAGAAACCATTTACTCTAAGTTCTTACTTCGGTTTTACGTTACGAACTCCCTTTTCAACTAAGGGCTAGGACGGTTGCCTTCTTGCGAAGGACTTGTTTTGGCAGATGTAATCGTTGCCCTGAGTGTATTCCCTTACTAACCTCAGTCCTTGACGAGGCAGGAACCCTAGACCTGCCGGCTCAGAGTCGCGGACGCTACCATTTTGCCACGAAGACTACATCACTAGAAGTTCTTACTTAGTAATAATAATTCATTCAAGAGACAAGACAATGTAGTCAAATATTAAGCTGACTGAAGCAGATTATTATCTGCAATGCCTAAGCTGAAAATAGAACTGAAGGATTAGTTCTTGTTCCATCAGCTGTTACTGTTTTGTTTTTCTTTCAGTAACGTTAATTGATGATTGGCTAATGATATATCCTTTGGAGAAGTCTATAGAGGGCCAAATATAATAGAAAAATATCCCATATTAATAATGTTTGATGATAACTTACTTGTAACAAGATGTAAGTAACTCAGGTTGTCCGGGACCCCAGGAACGCGTGTGACCTGCCAAAATATATTTATGATATTAATAACTTCAGCTTCTTTTCCTTCTTCTTCTTCTTCTTCTTCTTCTTCTTCTTCTTCTTCTTCTCAGCTTTAACCCATTTTTATATGGGGTCGCCGTTGTGAATGAGTCGTCTCCATCTATTTCTGTTCTGTGCTTCATTTTCATCAATACCCCTCCATTGTAAGTCTTCCCCTTTACAATCACGCCATCTTTTTCTTGGTCTTCCTCTCCTCCTTCTATATATATATAATTTTCCTATAGTAAAATTATCGATGATAGTAATAAATGTAAACATATATATATATATATATATATATATATATATATATATATATATATATATATATATATATATATACATATATATATATATATATATATATATATATATATATATATATATATATATTTTTTTTTTTTTTTCTTGGTCTTCCTCTCCTCCTTCTATATATATAATTTTCCTATAGTAAAATTATCGATGATAGTAATAAATGTATATATATATATATATATATATATATATATATATATATATATATATATATATATATATATATATATATATATATATATATATATATATATATATATATATATATATATATATATATATATATATATATATATATATATATATAGTGCATGAGTATAATAAAGACACACTATAATTTTACTTTTTCTCAAATATCTACTTTTGAGAGAAGGAATAATTTTTACCTGGAGTATCAAATTCTGGAAGAACACGAATACCACGAAGTCTTGCAAATTCCACTATATCGGATATGTTCTGGGCAGAATACTGATGAATAGGCGTAAATGATCCTAGTTCACTGCAGACAGAATGATTATATTAATTATTTCCATTTTCATTAAAAAAAATACTTGAAACTAACACTACTGTTGACTTGCAAAAAATGTTTGCATTTTCCATTGCATGTTGCATATATGCATATGCACTAGCCATTTCCCTTAGCACAGTTAGGTAAATACATACACACACATACACAGTAAAAATAACTACCAGGAGATGGATAGTTAAAACCATAATGCTCTTTTTCATGAACACAAGTAAATAAAACTTATATAAAAGGAAGAGAACAGCAGGTCAGAGTAAAACATGCAGTGTCTGACTGAAGGAAAGTTAGCAGTGAGGTTCTACAGGGACAAATTTTATGGCCACTAATGCTTTTTATATATGTAAATGACCAGACGGAGTCTGTAATTGCCTTTTAAATATACTTGCAGATGATGCAAAGATTGCGAAGAGAGTAAAAGATAAGAATAATGACAGAAGACATAAGTCGTCTGCATGAGTGGTAGACAAGTGACAAATGAGATTCAATACTTCAAAGGGAAAGTGATGAGATTGAATAAAAATCTGTTGCAGAACCTCAATAATCAGAGTGAAAGACATCTTAAATTAAAGTTACCAGATTTGTCACTGGAAAGGCATATAAATGGTATAGTAAAGACAGCATATACTCTCTTAGCAAACATAAGGGTGGCCTCCAGGCACAATGACAAGGAAACGGTCAGAAAAATTTACGTGACTTATGTGAGGCCAAAACTTGCATATTCAGTGCCTTTTTGAAAGCAGAGCTCGAAAAAGCACAATAATAAATTAGAAAAAGTTAATTGACATGTTCCAGAGCAGGTGACAGAAATACGTAATTTGAGTCATGAGGAGAGGCTGAGGAGCTAGACCTACCATTACTTGAAGCTAGAAAAGGGGGATATGGTTACAGTTTTTAAATTTCTTCATGGTGTTTATAGAGTGGACATAGAACAATATTTTTATATGGGAGGCTCAAGAACTAGAGGTGATAGCTTGAAGCCTTGTAAAAAAATTTATTTGCAGGATGAAAGAACTAACCTTCATTGGAATTCGCTAAGCGAGGAAACAACGAATCAAAAATTTATTCTGCATCCAAAGTTTCAAGGATAGATATGATCAGTGTCAGTGAGTACAAAATGAAACCTATCAGGAGACGGGGAGTTGCAAGCATAGGGTTCTTTCCCGTTAACACAATCTGGTAAATTAGGTAAAGAGAGAGAGAGAGAGAGAGGAGAGAGAGAGAGAGAGAGAGAGAGAGAGAGAGAGAGAGAGAGAGAGAGAGAGAGAGAGAGAGAGACGCGCAAAGACCGTATTCGATTGGGGAATACACTGACAGGCAGGAGCTGGGGAATAAAGGCTGGTTTCCCCATCCCTGATGATCTTTATCTACAGTCGACTGAGGCAAGGGGATGGAAAAAAAAATCCAGAAATAAAAAGTTTTTAGGTGTTGAATACCACATTCACATAATAAATTGTGTAAACTCTTATTGCCAGTTATTATTATTCATCTCTTTTTGTGGTATACTTTATTAAATAAACGATTATTAATTGTGTAAACTCTTATTGCCAGTTATTATTCATCTCTTCCTGTTCTTTATTAATCAAACACTTATTATATGTACCGTATATATATTTTACAGAAGAAAGACTTATGTTCGGCTTTACGTCACGGACTCCCTTTTGTACTAAGGGCTAGGGCACCGCCTTCTTGCAAAGATCTTTGGCTATGGAAGGTGTGATCGTTAATTTGAGTGAATATCCTTTCTAACCATAGACCGTGGCGGGCCGCGTGTGTTTTTACTGACAAATTAATGTTAATTATCTATCAGCTGTGCCCAAGTGGTGCTGAGTAGATAATGTGGTCCTGGTTTCGAATCCCCCGTGGAAATATAAATAAGAAGGTAGTGGTGTCCTTGTGTGATAACCCGTGTCTAGTGTCTATCAGCAGGGTTACTGAGTTATTCGAAGGGCGGGGCTGCAACTGAAAAAGCTCTGACTTCGACTAGGGCAAAAATGGCCATTGTCTTGATCTCATAAATATAAAAAGACTTACCTTAACTGTGGGAATCGTTCGCTGACGTATGGAAAGCTCTGATCATCGACAACATGCCAGTGGAAAATATTAAACTTATTCATAGCCATCAATTCCAAATGATCTTTGATCTTCTTAATGGGAAGATAATGACGGGATGTATCCAGCATGAAGCCCCTGGAATACAGAGACTCGTATAGGATCCATGCTGAATTATTATTCCATATTAGAGTGAGCTAAGTTAAGGTCCTTATCTATACTCTTTAAACTTATCTTCACATGGCTAAAATTGCAATATCTCAAAAACGATCAGAGGTGACATTTCATTATTATTATTATTATTATTATTATTATTATTATTATTATTATTATTATTATTATTATTATTATTATTATTATTATTATTATTATTATTATTATTATGATTACTATTATTATCATCATCATCATTATCATTATTATTATTATTATTATTATTATTACTATTACTATTATTATTGTTATTATTATTATTATTATTATTATTATTATTATTATTATTATTATTTTATTATTATTATTATTATTATTATTATTATTATTATTATTATTATTATTATTATTATTATTATTGAGGCAATTAGCCTATTAGTATTCCATTTCATCTCTTCATACCATGAAGTTAGTAAAAATATTCTCAAGAATTTTTTTTTACCTCTTTCAGAGTATTTATCTGTATTTTTTGAAGTTTCTGGGCTAAGAAGCCAATACCAGAAGTAAAAATAGTTCTGGAAACGGTAAAGTTTCTATGTATACAGCATATATTAAGAAAAAAAAAGAATTTAACCTGTGAGCAAATCTTGGGAAATCCATTACTTGTGTGGAATTGACATTAAAGTCAGATCCAGCGGGCAGAAGTAATTGAGAAAAGGACTCAAGGCCCCTCAAAATTCCCCAAATGCTTTGGGATATGATGGTACCATTTCCTGGGGCATCTGAGCTGTCGATCTGTCAGAAGAGAGTGTATATATATATATATATATATATATATATATATATATATATATATATATATATATATATATATATATATACAATGGGACCTCGGTTTTCGAACTTACTTCGTTCCTGAAAATGGTTCGAAAACCAAAGCAACTTTTCCAATAGGTATCAATGTTAAATGGATTAATCCGTTCGTGTACCCCTATAACTTATTACTTAAATCTTTATAACAGTACTTCATGAATATCTTTGTACACAAAAACATTGAATAACATTAAACTTTTCACAAAAACATTGAATTTCTGAAGTTACTCTTCAAAAGTAGCCAAAATTCTACTGAAAACAAACAACCAAATGCTACTGTAAAAAAGTCATCTTTTTTTGAAAGTGAACTCTGAATAACATCGCTTATTGAAATACTTGAAATAATAATTGATATGAATGAAAACGGATTTCAAATTAATTTACACTATACAAGAAGGTATTTATTCAAAATTCTGATTATCAAATGATACTTTATAATCAGATATTTTACTCCTGCTACTAAAACATAATTATTACTTAAATGTAGTGCACAGCCTTAATTCTAGAAAGGTAGCCACACCTTATTTCAGTTTTATTTCAAGGTGTTTAGCAAATCCATTAAGAAAAAAATAAGATTATAGATAAACTGTATTACCATATAAATTTGTTCATGCTACTCAAAGTTTTTAAGGCAAGGAATCATTCACGAAACATGGGGAATTACACTCTATTCGGGAAGATGGAACCAGGTTTTATACGTTGATAAGTTTCTGGGATCTGGTAGAGACTAGTAACTGTTACATTAATTAATGATTATTTGTTTTATATAACATGAATAATTATTTTTACGAAGTCCCTCTGATTATTAATTCTCTATGAATCCTAGTACTGTTGTAAATGAAGAACTCCTTGAATAACACTTTAAACTATATGTTAAGAAGCCTCTCTCTCTCTCTCTCTCTCTCTCTCTCTCTCTCTCTCTCTCTCTCTCTCTCTCTCTCTCTCTCTCTCTCTCTCTCTCTCTCTCTCTCTCTCTCTCTCTCTCTCTCTCTCTCTCTCCTCTCTCTCTCTCTCTCTCTCTCTCTCATTTAAGGTCACAAAATTAGTAATTACTTTATATATATATATATATATATATATATATATATATATATATATATATATATATATATATATATATATATATATATATATATATTCGTTGATTTCTCTAATGGGCTTTTCCAACCATATATATATATATATATATATATATATATATATATATATATATATATATATATATATATATATATATATATATATATATATATATATATATATATATATATATATATGTGTGTGTGTGTGTGATTACCTAATTTTTTTACCTAATTTTGTTTACGGAAAGAGCCAAAGCTCGTATCTTCCGTCTCCTGATCGGTTCCATTTTTAGACTTAGTGATACTTATCATACTGTCCTTAAAACTATGGATTGAGGTAGCATTAACTACCTCCTCGTTTAGCGAATTCCAAACAAACAAACTTTATTTCCATTTCAATACGATGGGTATTCGTCAGCCAGGGCATGCCCCAACCCCCCACTGTGTGTCCAACCACAGCAGTTCCTGCCAGTAAACAGCTTAAACTCTCGGTCTTGGACGGGAACCGATCTTTCGACCTCGTGAATGCGAAGCAGCGCGTTACCACTGTACTAGCTAGCAGTAGTGTGTGTGTGTATGTGTGTGTGCGTGTGTATGTATGTGTGTGTGTGTGTGTGTGTGTATGTGCGTGTGTGTGTGTGTGTGGTTATAACTACGTAAGGGAATTGAAAGAAATTTTGAGGTCCTTTTTGTACGTTCAAGTTTATTACTTATCTTCAGAGTAAGTAATACACTTGAAAACAATTGTTCCGGTTTTACGTCACGGACTCCCTTATCTACCAAGGGCTAGGACGGTTGCCTTCTTGGGAAGGACTTGTTTTGGCAGATGTAATCCTTACGCTGAGTGCATGCCCTTGCTAACCTCAGACCGTGACGGGGCGCGAACCCTCGACCTGACGCCTCAGAGTCGGAGACGCTACCGATTGAGCCACGGCGACTACAATACACTTGAAAACAATATACATATATAAATATATATATATATATATATATATATATATATATATATATATATATATATATATATATATATATATATATATATATATGTATATATATAAATATATATATACATATAAACGTATGAACGTTTCAGATATATATATATATATATATATATATATATATATATATATATATATATATATATATATATATATATATATATATATATATATATATATATATATATATATATATATATATATATATATATATATATATATATATATATATATATATATATATATATATATATATATATACAAATAAACGTATGAACGTTTCAGATATATATATATATATATATATATATATATATATATATATATATATATATATATATATATATATATATATATATATGTATATATATATATATATATATATATATATATATATATATATATATATATATATATATATATATATATATATATATATATATATATATATATATATATATATATATATATCTGAAACGTTCGTACGTACGTACACGCATGTTTTTGCACACTTGCAGATTTTTTTTTATATTGGTATGCACGCATACTTCTGGAGTCTTGG
>JAXCGZ010001959.1:92500-107500 GCA_037179515.1 Halocaridina rubra | reverse complement strand
ACTGGGCTTCATATTCATACATATCTAGTAGAGAGAGAGAGAGAGAGAGAGAGAGAGAGAGAGAGAGAGAGAGAGAGAGAGAGAGAGAGAGAGAGAGAGAGAGAGAGGAGAGAGAGAGAGAGATTTATTATTTTATTAATTTATTGCGCCAAGGCGTCAGACATTACATGAGTTCATACAAATAATGCTTCAAATGGATAGAGAGAGAGAGAGAGAGAGAGAGAGAGAGAGAGAGAGAGAGAGAGAGAGAGAGAGAGAGAGAGAGAGAGAGAGAGAGAGAGAGAGAGAGAGAGAGAGAGAGAGAGAGAGAGAGAGAGAGAGAGAGAGAGAGAGAGAGAGAGAGAGAGAGTGTTTGTGGTATTCATTTTAGCAAAAAGAGTTATTGGTCCTTTCCACCAATATGCATGCATACATACATTCTCATGAACACACACAAACATGTATGTACCCATATATACATACACATACACACACACAAATACAGGTGCGAGCACACATACACGTGAAGAAAAAACATACATATGAATACAAATACATACACATATATACATACATGATATGGCGGACCCATTGCCATCCAAGGGTGACACAACAAAGAAAAAGGACAGGCTGAAAAATCGGTCCGACCATTGAGGAGAGTTCAGAGACAGGACAGTACCAGGACCCGAGAAGACGAAAAATCACACACACATATGAATGTGCATGCATGCATGTATGTGCACGCATGTTTGAATGTGCATGTATGTGCACACATGCATATACACATATATCTCCCCCCTGCGCACATGCACTCCCACCTGCATCCATGTGCATGCATACGCACGCACACATATGGACACGTGTGTATATATACATATGCACACATTTACTCAAGCATGTGAAAGCAAAAGTATAAAAAAGGGAAAAGAGAAAAAAAGAAAAAATACACGTGCATGTAAACAATTGTATGAGGGAATTAGACTTACCATCACTCGAAGCTAGAAGAGTGAGGGGGGATATGGGGACAGTTTTTAAATTCCTTCATGGTTATGATAGAGTAGATAGGGATCGATATTTTGATATGGCTGGCTCTAGAACTAGAGGTCATAGTTTGAAGCTTGGTAAGAAAACTTCTTTGCAGGATGTAAGGAAATACTTTTTCAGTGTAAGAGTAGTTGATAATTGGAATTGGCTAAGCGAGGAGGTAGTTAATGCTATCTCAATCCATAGTTTTAAGGACAGGTATGATAAGTATCACTAAGTATAAAATGGAACCGATCAGGAGACGGGAAAATACGAGCTTTGGGCTCTTTCCCGTAAACACAATTAGGTAATCACAATTAGGTAATCTCATACATGATACACATATAGACACACCTCCGTTTTATGGGATAGAAATTTAAAAGGAAAGAAAAGAAAAGACTGAAAGCCCTTCCCCCTCTCCTCCCTTCAAATTATGTACATGAGAGAGGATTACGTCAGCTTAATCCATTATTATTATTATTATTATTATTATTATTATTATATTATTATTATTATTATTATTATTATTATTATTATTATTATTATTATTATTATTATTATTATTATTATTATTATGATTATGATTTTTATTATTACTATTATTATTTTTATTATCACTATTATTATTATTATTATTATTATTATTATTATTATTATTATTATTATTAATATTATTATTATTATTATTATTATTATTATTATTATTATTATTATTATTATTATTATTATTATTATTATCATTATTATTATCAGCACTATCATCTTTTCTATAGCTCTTGTATATAGATAGAGTTACGAATTAAAAGTAGTAATTCTTGATACATATACACATACATATACATATATACATATACATATATATTCATATGCATACATGCATATATATACACACATACATTGATATATACATATATATATATATATATATATATATATATATATATATATATATATATATATATATATATATATATATATATATATATATATATATATATATATATATATATATGAACCCCTGAGGAAGGGGGGCTAGAATACTTCCTCCGTGTTACCCTGCGTGTCGCAAAAGCAGACTAATTGGGGCGGAGCGAAGGGATTGGAATACACATTATGTTGGACAAGGAAATAGGTCTATAGTTTAGAGCCGTATCCCTCCTTCCCTTTTTGTAGATTAGGTACCACGTTTGCTTGATTCCAGCATCTTGGAATCTACCCTAATTCCAGCGACTTTTCAAATATGATACATAGTGCAGCTGATATTGATTTAGAGCATTTCTTAAGTACATAAGGGGATATATCATCAGGATCTGTAGCTTTTTGGGCGTGTGTGTATGTGTGTGCGTGCGCTGTTGAGCTTAATATTTTTTTTAGAGTACTTAGTTACTAATTGAAAAGGTGCTTTACCACGATAAGTCCAGGTTTTTAGAAATAACATCTGCTTATCTGTATAAACATTCACAAGCACTTTACACCGCTGAGAAAAATATGGCATATCATGTGACATTTACTATGAAGAAAGAATCTCGTTTGCCTATTCTTCTTCATTTTTTGTGAAGACCTGAGAAACGAAAATCCCTTATCTAAGGCCAGCTATTGTGGACATAACATTTGTTATTTAATAAGTGTTAATACATCGAAATCTTGAACAGTATGCTGAGAGGATGATGGAAAATGACTTAATTCACATGTAAAGTAGACTGTGACAATATTAGAATCAAGTAAAGATAGCGACTTCCAGTGTATATAACAACCACGTATATTGTTAGTTTAGATTAGGCGAGGTATGGTTAATCTAGGTTAGATTAGGTTAGGTAAATTCCTTGCCTAATCTATACTGACCTAACATAACCTAACTTAACAATTTACGGGGTTATTTAATGTACTGGGAGTCGTTATCTTTACTTAAGATCAATATTATAAAAATATTAAGAACGAAAATAATTATTTGAAGCCAAATAAAACTGTCTTGCTTGTCATGTTGTAAAATACTAACCAGACAAATATTACGTCCAGAATCCCCTTTGAAATAAAAAAAAATGAATCATTATCACATGCACAAGCATATTTTCTGATAAAAAAAATCTGCTTTAATGGCCACAATCAATTAACGGATGAGCATAGCATTAAACTCCTTGTTACTAAGCAAGGAGGAGGGTTAAAAAGCATCCCAGAAAAAGACCATTATTTCCCTCTTTCTAATGCTAGAGCAGGGTATAAGCCAGTGGATGGTGTAATTGGGAAGTATGGAGTACCAGGTAGGAATGAGAGTGGATAGAAAATGATAGAAATGTGTATTTAGAGAGAGATGTTGTTTGATAATACTGTATGTAAAAAGAAGGATTTGCACAAGTATACGCGAGTCAGAGTAGATAATGGTAGAATAGTTGACAGAGCATTAATGGATTATGTTATTGTGGACAGGAGAGTGATTGGATGAGCATTGAATGTGAATATACTGAGAGGAGCTAGTGATTGAAAATCTAATCATTATTTAGTGGAAAGTAGAGTGAGAGTGAAAAAAAAGCGGAGAAAGAGGAGAAGCAAAAGAGGAAGAGAGATGCTAAAAGTGAATGAGAAGTATAAGAAAGAGTAAGGCTGTGAGTATAAGGCTAGTCTGCGGAATTTAGTGAAAGAGAAAGTAGAGGAGGGAGTGGAAGAAGAATGGGGTTGTTTCAAGGAGGAAGTCGTGAACTGTGCCGAGGCAGTGTGTGGAAGACGTCTAACAGGTGAAAGTAAAAGAAAAATGTAGGGAATCATGGAATAAACAGGTGAGTACAGTAGTGACTTGAAAGAAGCAAGCTTTGCGGTATGGTTACAGGTAAGTAATGTAAAAGCGTATGAAAGATATTGTGCAAAGCGGAGGTAAGCGAAGCGCTTGGTGAGGGAGACAAAGAGAGAAGTGGATGTAAGGTGGAGTAGATGCTAGTCTGAGAATTTTGAAAGGAATAAAAAGATGTTTTGGAAGGAAATAAAAAGAGTGAGGAAAGGTGATACTGGTAGGGAGGCAAGGGTAAAAGGCACAGATGGGCAATTGCTAGTAGATGAAATTAAGGTGAGAGAGAGATGTGTTGAATATTTCAAGCAACTGCTTGATGAAGAAGATGATTGAGAGGCGGAGAGTGTTGCTGTGGGATATTAGAGAAAGCCAGTGTTATGTGATGATAATAATAGAGGAATAAGAAGGGGGGGGGGGTACATTTGGCATTGAAAGCAATGAAGCCAGGTAAAGTACCAGGGATAGATGGGTTTCATGTTGAATTCTTGTCAAAAGGTGAGGAGGCATTAGTAGAATGGTTGATTAGGTTGTTGAATGTATGTTTTAGGAAAGGGAGGATCCCAGTTGATTGAAGGAGTACATATTTCGTTCCACTTTACAAAGGAAAGGAGAAAAGCATGGTTGTAGTAGTTTTAAAGGAATTAATTTGTTGAGTGTAGTTCATAAGGTATATGGAAGAGAGTTAATTGAGAGAATTAGGAAAGGTACTGAGAGATTGATTAGGGGAGAACAGTTTGGGTGCAGGAGAGGAAGAGGGTGTGTGGATCAGGTGTTTGTGGTAAGACAGGTGCGTGAGAAGTTCTTGAGAAAGGTAGGGACACTTTTTGGGCTTTTATGGATTTAGAGGAAGCTTATGACAGGGTTGATAGAGTGAGGTTGTAGAGTGTGTTACGACTGTATGAAGTAAGTGGAAGTTTGCTGAAAGAGGTGAAGAGTTTTACATGAATAGTGGAACATGTGTGAGAGTCGGGAATGGTATGAGTGACTGGTTTGAGGTGAATGTAAGGTTAGGTCAAGGTTGTGTATTTCTCCATGCTTGTTTAATGTGTATATTGATGCAGTGGTAAGGGAAGTATATGAAAGAGTATTAGACAGGTCTGGAGCAAGTGGGTGACTATGGAAGTTTGTGGAAATTGAATCAGCTGCTATTTGCAGATGATACTGTATTGGTGGCTAATACTGAGAATGAACTAAATCATTTGGTGTCTGGGTTTGTTAGGATGAGAGGAAAAAGGAAATTGTAAGTGAATATTGGTAAGAGTAAAGTCATGAGATGCACGAGAAGTGTTAATATTGGCAAACTGAATATAGGAGCAAATGGGGAGTTGCTTGAAGAAGTTGAGATTTTTAAGTATTTGGGGTCGCATATAGCAATAGAGCAAGGAGTGGACAAGTGGATTTAGAGGTAAGTCATAAAGTGAAAGAAGCAAATATATGTCTAGGTTGGTTGAAAAGTGTAATGAGAAATAGATATTTGGGAATGAATGCAAAGGGAAGGATAGATGAAGATGTGATTATACCGACAGCATTGTATGAAGCAGAGACTTGGAATACAAGAGAGGATAAAAGGAACAAATTGAATATAATGGAGTTGAGGTGTTTGAGAAGTATGATTGGTGTATCTAGAATAGATAGAGTAAGAAATGAGGAAGTCAGACAGAGAACGGGTGTTGAAAGGAAGCTGTCGGATAGGTTAAATCACAGAGTGTTGAGTTGGTTTGGACACAAGGAAAGGATTAGTAATGAACGAATAGTGAAGAGAGTGTGGAATGCAGAAGTGATTGGAGTTAGGTCAAGAAGGAAGGCCAAGAATGAGATGAATGGATGGCATGAAAAGGGCGCTGAATGCACGTGGAATGCCTGTGGAGCAAGAACAGATAGGAATGAGTGGAGGATGATTGTATATAGGTGACGTGTGTCAAAGGGATTTCTCGCACCTGCTAACTCAGCGAAATGTGATGGACGGGTGTGATGGGAGCTGCCATATGATGAAGTGGTGGGGGTAAGCCAGCTGCGGCTGTCGGTCCTCATTGTAGGATATCCTTGCCCACCTACCTTGTGGGCGACCCAAGCAGGGTGGAAAGGTGGGAAATGTGGCATCCCTTTTTCCCCAAGGAGCTAAGAGGAGTAGTTAAGGTATGTGAGGATTGTGGTGAATGCATGTTTCTTGGCTCGGCCATCCCTCTTACAAGGGGAAATGAGGCTAGGTATGTGTATGTATATATAATTGACTAAGTCGTCAGCAAGCATGCTCTTTGGAGGAAACTTCATTAGCAAAATAATGCAATTTCCTTAGGTGTGTAGTAATTCACCTTCTTATGTACAGAAAATTTGGTCCCCGTTCGATTAGAGTCTCACTACTATCTTCTCATTAGCATTGAGTTGATTTAGTTAATCTGAGAATTTTGGTTTCATTGGCGTTTCGTGTATATATATATATATATATATATATATATATATATATATATATATATATATATATGTATATATATATATATATATATATATATATATATATATATATATATATATATATATATATATATATATATATATATTTGACAATGCATAAAAGTTATTCAAAACGTCATGAAACCAAGATTCTCAGATTTATTAAATCAGGTCAATGGTAATGATAATAAATTAGCGAGAAACTTAGAAAAACTAAACAAGAATATATATATATATATATATATATATATATATATATATATATATATATATATATATATATATATATATATATATATATATATATATATATATATAAATATATATATATATATATATATATATATATATATATATATATATATATATATATATATATATATATATATATATGTATATATATATATATATATATATATATATATATATATATATATATATATATATATATATATATATATATATATATATATATATATATATATATATATATATATATATATATATATATATATATATATATATATATATATATATATATATATATATATATATATATATATATATATATATATATATATATATATATATATATATATATATATGCGTGCATGTATATGTACATATAATAAGTTACACCTTCAACGCAAAACAGAGATAAAGTAACATCGATTCGCATACATTATTTGTTTTTCTTTTTTCGCATTTTGTTGCTGGTCACTGACTAACTCAACCTTTGCGATGTCCAAATTTTGAATTTCGCGCTGATTTATCAACGGAAGCGTTCTCTTCAACTTAAAAATATAAGAATTATTAAATAACAGCATCTTTCTCCATATTTCCTACGCGCAGTTCTAATTTTGTTGTATTTATGTAACTTTTAATAATGGATTCTTCATTCATTCAATAAATTACTGTTTAAAAAATGTGAATTACGCTGTTGAAATAGCTTCCAACGACCACATCAATAATCTTTCACCGACGCGGTCAGCCTTACAACGCTGAATCTGCCTTCCACAATTTTACTCAAAAATAATTTTGTCTCGCCTTGTGGTGTTAAAATAGTATTTACAGCATAAAAGGACAATTGACATTCAATATTCATTTAATATTCAATGCTAAAATATGATTTAATCCTCTTCCTTGCGACATAAACTCTCTAAATAATAAAAATCGTTGTCTAGCGAATATAAATACCAATCCTGATGTGAAATTAATTTTGTAAAGATGCATCACATCCAAAACCTTATTTAAAACTAGATAAGCCTGTATATTGCTAGGTTAGGTTAGGTTCAGGTTTAGGTGGCTTGCCTTGTATATATGAATAACACCAGAGCACTCTAGGGTTATTTTTCTTTACAAGATCATAAGGAAAATAACTGTGAAACTGTACCTGACCACATTTTGTGCTTCTCTTCTTCTTGGCAATTCAGTAGTGAAATGGGAGTTCGGAACAACGCCCTCGGCTCCCGGTAATAACTGGTGGAGAGAGTTGCCAGGTAAAGCTGATATTTGATAAGAGAGAGAGAGAGAGGAGAGAGAGAGAGAGGAGAGAGAGAGAGGAGAGGGAGAGAGAGAGAGAGAGAGAGGGGGGGGGGGGGTCATAGATATGATAAAGACTTAAGGGGGGTTTACACGGTCAAACGGTTCGTCGAACGCGGTTCGACAGACAAGTGCTTGAAGTGATGTTCGAACGCGTGAACAAGGTATTTGTTTGTCGAACACGTTCGACAAACGTGTTCGACAACCAAATACCCCGTTCACACGTTCGAACATCACTTCAAACACTTGTCTGTCGAACAGCGTTCGACTAACCGTTTGACCGTGTAAGCCCCACTTAAAGAGGGTTTACACGGTCAAACGGTTCGTCGAACGCGGTTCGACAGACAAGTGTTTGAAGTGATGTTCGAACGTGTGAACGGGGTATTTGGTTGTCGAACACGTTCGACAAACGTATTCGACAACCAAATACCCCGTTCACACGTTCGAACATCACTTCAAACACTTGTCTGTCGAACCGCGTTCGACGAACCGTTTGACCGTATAAACCCCCCTGTAGACACACACGAGTTGCCGAGAGCATTTTCAGTGAAAGTTTGTAGCCATCGTTGTAGAAGCCATTTTTGAGTATTTATGATATCTTTAAGTGTCTAGTAAAATTCAAATATGGCGTACACGTTTCTTTTCAGATTTATGGATCCTCAGGTGACCTATTCTTTTTACTGAACCTCATTCGCAAGTAGAAAACTACTATATATTGTCTTTTTTTTTCTTCGAAACTATCCAATTGTCATGTAGTAGGTTGGCTCATGGCACTAGTCGTCCGTTGCGATACTACAGCTGAAGGTTTTTTGAACTTAAATAGGTCTGTCCAGGACAGTTCGATGTTAAGTCTTCCTTCAGTTACGGTTCTTTTTCTATGCCTACAGCTACACTGAATATTCTTTTATTATCCCATCACATCTGACAAGTCATTTCACTCTCCATCTCTGTTTCTCATTACTTTATGTATTCTTCGTGCCCAGGCCCGATGAGGGCTGTTTTATTTTATATTTTTTTTGGCCCGTCCTGGTGTCACAATCATAAAAAATAAATAATTTAAGTCATGATAATATTGCTTACTCAATATGCTGGTGGAATAGCTCTCTCTCTCTCTCTCTCTCTCTCTCTCTCTCTCTCTCTCTCTCTCCTCTCTCTCTCTCCTCTCTCTCTCTCTCTCTCTCTCTCTCTCTCTCTCTCTCCCAACAAATAAGGCAAACGAGTAATTAAAAATGTATACAACATTGAAGGTTACAATCTCAACTCATTCTGTTTCCTTCTGCATATTGGATAAGAATTCCAGACTTGTTAGACTTTTGACAACTATTATATGTAAAATTTTTATGTGAGAACACATATTTTAGCTCTAATTATCTGCATAAGTAGATTAATAAATATATAATCAAATAAGAAAACAGATGTATTTATATTTTTATTTAACTACGTAAATAAATAAAAGGAATATTTAATTCTGAATGAGAACAATAGAGAGAGGAATAATTTATTTGTTGGGAATAGTAATAAACACACAAGAAGTAATATACATGTGTGTGTATATATATGTATATGTATATGTATGTATGTATGTATGTATGTATGTATATATATATATATATATATATATATATATATATATATATATATATATATATATATATATATATATATATTTACTTGACTCATGTAAGGCCTAAGCTTGAATATGCAGCATCCTTCAGGATCCGCAATTGAAAAGGCGTATAAATAAATCAGAGAAACTTCAAACGAGATGCCACGAAGCTAATGGTATTGATACGTAATCTCAGTTATGAGGGAAGGCTGAAGGACATAGACTCACCATCACTTGAAGCTAAGAGGAATGAAAGGGTATGATAACTTTTAGCTTTCCTTGACAGTTTTGACAGAGAGGATAAGGAACAATATTTTCAACTGGGGGTAAAAAAAAAAAATTCCTTTGCAGGATGTAAGGAATTCGCTAAATGAGAAAACAGTAAATGCACAGTTCTAAGGATAGATATGATAAGTGCCAGTATGAAAAATAAAAAGGAATCAGCCAAGAGACAGGGAGTTACGAGCATAGGACTCTTTCCTATGAGCTCAATTAGGTAAATACACTTAGTTAAATACACACATAGTCGTATTCCATGTCACGGTGTTTTTATCAAGCAGTAATATCTGATTTACAGAACGAAGGTCCAAAAGGTTCTACTTCAAAGCCTCGATCCAAGAGTCTACAACGATGTTCCTCGAGTCTTGGAGCAGCTTCAGTTGTACTGTTTGTGCGTTCAGCGGCACTCCACAGCTTCTCAGCCACTGTGGATGCCCTGGGCCAAGTCCTTGGGATGACATTCGTGCCGTCGACATAACGACCCCACATGCACGCTTCTCCTCCTATGATTAAGTTCTTCTGGGTGTCTGTACCTACAGTAGAAAAAGGCAAAGATGTCAGGATTCCATATGTCTATTTTACTTGTTTCAGCTGAAAATTGTTCTTGTAAATTCAGCTGAGAGTTTTTCTTTGATGCTTCTCAAAATATTTAGATTATTATTTTTGGAATATTCTACAGAATATTATTATTATTATTTTTTTTGTAAATAACATTGATCGCTTTTATACTAGTTTTAAGCTGGGACGTCTCAGATGGATATACTATGCATGACTCTGACATCATGTTTTCTCAAGGGAAACAAGAAGTAACTCTACTTTAAAAATGTTGTCAATTAACATATAAGATGTGATCTGAGAAATGCTCAGTGAACTCACCATTAAAATCATGGGGATCACATTGGTAATACCTGTACCAGTCGTCCCCATAAGCAATGTCATTAAGGTACCAACAAGATGACAGAAGTGTATTGAAGCCTGCTGCAGTTACCTGCGACAGAACAGAACAAACATTAGTAATGTGTCGTTCCTTCTCGAAGTATGTAAAGAAAGCACTGATCAATTGGTATAG
Source organism: Halocaridina rubra (assembly GCA_037179515.1). Taxonomy (NCBI): domain Eukaryota; kingdom Metazoa; phylum Arthropoda; class Malacostraca; order Decapoda; family Atyidae; genus Halocaridina; species Halocaridina rubra. The sequence continues at coordinate 96,772 of JAXCGZ010001959.1, read as the reverse complement.
GATGCAGCTAATAAAATTTTCATTTATTTTGGTGTATGTGGGTGTTGCTCACACCACTCATCACGTCATTCCTTAAAATTATGCATGCATTCAGCATTTACCTCTTCTTCTCTTGGCAAATTCCTTTTCTCAACTATTCATACACTAAATCAGCCTTCCTTGCACTCTTCATATACTTGTACTTACAAAGATCTAAACTATGATCTGTAGTTCTAGAGGTATACCCATATCAATATACTGCTCTGTCTTTATCTGTTAAATCCAGGGAGTGGGATTTAAAAACGATCATCACATCCCCCTCACTCCTCTAGCTTCGTGTGGTGGTAAGTCTAACTTCTCCAGCCTTTCCTTGCATTGAGATAACGTAACTCTGTCATTAGCTACGTACCATATATTCAATCTTTCTCCGAATTTGTTATGTGTATTTTGTATGCAAAGTCCAGAAGAGTGCTGCAAGTTCCACATTAGGCCTCACATAAGCCATGTAAATACTTTGAAGAATTCTTTTTCCCAAAGAGTGAAGGCCACTCTTATATTTGCTAAGATAGCATATGAGTGCGTGTGTGTGTGTTTTATGTGTATTTGTGCATATGTTCGTGTATGTGTGTGTGTGTGTGTGTGTGTGTGTGTGTGTGTGTGTGTGTGTGTGTGTGTGTGTGTGTGGAGCTAACCTGCTCTTTCTAAAATATTATGGTTCATTTTTTTTTAATTATATCTTGTTTATTCTTGTTACACACTAACAATTAGGCTAAGTTAGGAATTTACACAATAATCATGATCTGTGTTTATGAGGAAGGATTATAAGACTCGACTAAATTGGCAGGAGCGAGGGGACTGGGAATCTCCTCCTCAGTATTTTCTTTTCAAAAAGTCAGAGTATTTTGCCTTGATTCAACCACTCCCCATATAAAGGGAAAAAATGGTTCATGTATATAGGTATGTGGAATTTAACGAAAAGAACACGTCGTAATTAAGTGACCCTATTGCAAGAAGTGAGTGCGCAAAGCTTCCTACCTTAGCAAGTTCTCTTTTGAAGTTGATGGGGTCCTGTCTGTCCTTCCAGACATGCACAATTGTGTCATTCTTAATGGCAACTCCATTATCAAACACCTCTTGCCATACCAGATACCTAAGAGGAAAATCAGGAAAAATATGAATGAATAAACGGAAATAATAAAATACATTTTCATATGAATCATATCTCCAATATTTACAAAAATGGTAATTGACTATTAAGGGTTCAAATTAGTTATATCTGCAGGTTACTCTTCTTTGTTGATATTCTTATTAGTGATAAGTTTATATATATATATATATATATATATATATATATATATATATATATATATATATATATATATATATATATATATATATATATATATATGGTATCCGGTAAATTTCTCGAAAGCAATTACTCGAAAGCTAATTGCTAGAAGTCTGTTGCTCGAAAAATTATTTCTCGAACGATCAATTGCTCGAAAGACAGATTGCTCGAAAACCGATATTCATTCTTTAAACAACCCGAAAGACAGATTGCTTGAAAGCCAATATTAGGTTTGGTTAGATTAGGTTAGGTTAGGTTTTTATATACTTTCAAAAATTAGTTATTTTTTATATAATGAACCTTGTTCATCTTGGTTATTCTATTTTGAAGAATTGCTTTTCGAGCAATCTGTCTTCCAATCAACTGATAGTTCAAGAAATAATTTTTCGAGCAATTGATTTCCAGAAATTTACCTGGATTCATATATATATATATATATATATATATATATATATATATATATATATATATATATATATATATATATATATATATATATATATATATATATATATATATATATATTAGCAAAGACTTCCATACACACCCCGAATATGGATAAAAATTACGAAATTCCCTTTGTGTGTGACTCACCCATTTTTCGTCGGTAAACTTGATACGATGTCCAGAACTTTTATGATGTATATGCCTTCAAGCCTGTTATAATCTCCTGTGATGTTCTTCTCTTTCATATACTCTGTTATATTCGGGTTACTCTTCCTACGTTAAAGATATATTACATTAATCAATTAAAAAAAATTTAAAGGAAAGAATATGTTATATATCTACCTTCTTTTCCAATTATACAATTATTTTTTTTTAACGGAAATAATTAGTTGTAAGTCTACCTTCTTTTCCAAAGGTTCATCTTACTCTAAGTGTCTTTTCCTAGGGCTTTTGATGGTTATAAATATATGTTATTTTTGTAATAAATAGGAGGTCAATATGTCGGATCAACTGGAATTTCGAGAAAGCTATCATCGACCTCAGGGTTAAGTACCTAAATTTCATGTAAAGCTAACTCCCTTTTATGTGTGTGTTGAAATGTAGTCTTTATGTATACTTAGTCTAAGGTCTGTAAAAATAGATTACACTGATGACAGCCCTGGAATTTCGAGAGTTATCATCGACCTGAGGGTTAAGTAACTACTCCCCATGTAAAACAAACTCTCTTCAATGGCTTAAGCGGTAGCGTCCGCGACTCTGAGGCGTCAGGTCGAGGGTTCGCGCCCCGTCACGGTCTGAGGTGAGCAAGGGCATGCACTCAGGGTAACGATTACATCTGCCAAAACAAGTCCTTCGCAAGAAGGCAACCGTCCTAGCCCTTGGTAGAAAAGGGAGTCCGTGACGTAAAACCGGAACATAAGGTCTGTAAAATTTATACTGCCGACTCGACAGCCTATTCCATCTTAGAGCACAGTATGAAAATTTCATTTTAGAAACTTAATACCATCTTATAATCCTAGAGAGGACACTTCATCTCAGTAATTCACTGAGGTCAGCTCAATATGCCAGCTGAGTAGACCAGATCAGTTACTCAGTCAGCACCTCAGTACGATTGTATATGTATGTATGTATGTATGTATGTATGTATATATATATATATATATATATATATATATATATATATATATATATATATATATATATTATATATATATATATATATATATATTTACTTGACTCATGTAAGGCCTAAGCTTGAATATGCAGCATCCTTCAGGATCCGCAATTGAAAAGGCGTATAAATAAATCAGAGAAACTTCAAACGAGATGCCACGAAGCTAATGGTATTGATACGTAATCTCAGTTATGAGGGAAGGCTGAAGGACATAGACTCACCATCACTTGAAGCTAAGAGGAATGAAAGGGTATGATAACTTTTAGCTTTCCTTGACAGTTTTGACAGAGAGGATAAGGAACAATATTTTCAACTGGGGGTAAAAAAAAAAAATTCCTTTGCAGGATGTAAGGAATTCGCTAAATGAGAAAACAGTAAATGCACAGTTCTAAGGATAGATATGATAAGTGCCAGTATGAAAAATAAAAAGGAATCAGCCAAGAGACAGGGAGTTACGAGCATAGGACTCTTTCCTATGAGCTCAATTAGGTAAATACACTTAGTTAAATACACACATAGTCGTATTCCATGTCACGGTGTTTTTATCAAGCAGTAATATCTGATTTACAGAACGAAGGTCCAAAAGGTTCTACTTCAAAGCCTCGATCCAAGAGTCTACAACGATGTTCCTCGAGTCTTGGAGCAGCTTCAGTTGTACTGTTTGTGCGTTCAGCGGCACTCCACAGCTTCTCAGCCACTGTGGATGCCCTGGGCCAAGTCCTTGGGATGACATTCGTGCCGTCGACATAACGACCCCACATGCACGCTTCTCCTCCAATGATTAAGTTCTTCTGGGTGTCTGTACCTACAGTAGAAAAAGGCAAAGATGTCAGGATTCCATATGTCTATTTTACTTGTTTCAGCTGAAAATTGTTCTTGTAAATTCAGCTGAGAGTTTTTCTTTGATGCTTCTCAAAATATTTAGATTATTATTTTTGGAATATTCTACAGAATATTATTATTATTATTTTTTTTTGTAAATAACATTGATCGCTTTTATACTAGTTTTAAGCTGGGACGTCTCAGATGGATATACTATGCATGACTCTGACATCATGTTTTCTCAAGGGAAACAAGAAGTAACTCTACTTTAAAAATGTTGTCAATTAACATATAAGATGTGATCTGAGAAATGCTCAGTGAACTCACCATTAAAATCATGGGGATCACATTGGTAATACCTGTACCAGTCGTCCCCATAAGCAATGTCATTAAGGTACCAACAAGATGACAGAAGTGTATTGAAGCCTGCTGCAGTTACCTGCGACAGAACAGAACAAACATTAGTAATGTGTCGTTCCTTCTCGAAGTATGTAAAGTATGC
>JAXCGZ010001959.1:80000-87500 GCA_037179515.1 Halocaridina rubra | reverse complement strand
TAATCCCCCCTCCCCTTTTTTCCCCCTCCTATCCCATCCCATCCTATTTTATTCATTCATTCAATCGTATGATTTAGGACAGACCTTCTCTCTCTCTCTCTCTCTCTCTCTCTCTCTCTCTCTCTCTCTCTCTCTCTCTCTCTCTCTCTCTCTCTCTCTCTCTCTCTCTCTCCACTACTGTACCGTATTTAATCTTATTATTACAAATATATCAGATTGATGTAAAATATCATTACTATTTAGCTTAAGGCTGTTTGCATTTAAATTGAATATAAAGTTGTGTTTGAGCCCATCGTAGGGCGTTAGGAAAGGCATCCAACCTTAATTCCCCAGCTTCAACCTGTTGAGTTCACCTCCATTTGAATGAGGAGTAATAGTAACACATAAACGGTAAACACCAACATGCTTAGCAATTGGTATAATTAGGTTAAGTTAGGTTAGGTTAGGTTAAGCCTTTTGCCTGTGACTCTTTTCCTGTGACTTTTTTGTTTTTGACTTTTTTACCTGTGACTTTTTGACTTGGATTCCTTACCAACAGTCAAAGTTGACCTCGTCTCCGCCAAGGTGAAGATAATGATCGACGAAGCGTTTTGTGACCTCTGTGAAGAGGGTGGTCAGGAAGCCATAATTGGCCTCGTTGGTTGGATCTATAGGACCGAAGGTGCCATCAGGTTTACCATCTCTGAAAAAAAAAAAAAGATTTTACGATTGTCCAATTCTGTAAGAGTCAAAGTTATAAAATATTTTTACTTCTTCTTTGCTGGTCATGAGATTGTAGTCACCGTGACTCAAGCGGTAGCGTCCGCGACTTTGAGGCGTCAGGTCGAGGGTTCGCGCCCCTTCACGGTCTGAGGTTAGCAAGGGCATGCACTCAGGGTAACAATTACATCTGCCAAAACAAGTCCTTCGCAAGAGGGCAACCTCCCTAGTCCTTGGTAGAAAATGGAGTCCGTGACGTAAAACCGGAACACTTTACTGGTCATGAGATTCTGCAAAGATATCTGCATGCTTCAGTATTGGCACATTTAACTTTTTTATTTGCAAAAATTTCAGTAATTTCATGGCAAATTCATGGTCTCTGACACATATTTCCCTCTCTTATGCCAGTATGCATTCCATGAAGGGTTAACTAAAAAATTATATTTCTTTTGTGATAGCAAAAAATTTGCCCACATCGGGCCTGGGCACAAAGAAACATAAAACAATGAGAAACAGAAATGGGGAGTGTTTCGACTTGTCAGATGTGCCGTAAATGACTCTATAGATTCAAATGACAGTAAAAGCATCGGTTTCTCACAAGTTGGTAAACTGCTTCGATTACAGAATAATTTGGAGCATATTTGAAGATGAAATTGTCGACAACATTCTGGATAGTGGGTCCAGAGTGCATTTAATTTTTAAAGGGGGGGGGGATCGAATCCCCTTTCATGCCGGAACTTGGTTGTCTTTATAATAATTCAGTCTTAAAAAAGTATTCATATAATTGGGGGGCTAGAATACTTCATCCGTGTTCACCCTGCGTGTCATAAGAGTCAATTAATTGGGGTGGAGCGAAGAGACAGGGAATCCCCTCTTCTGTATTTTTTCTTCCCAAAGAGTCAACCACATCCCATATAATGGGTAATATGGCTAATGTATATAAATATATATTGAATACATAACTGTAAAAAACTGATCTATTAGAATCTCAAGGTCTAATCTTACTATATTTCTATGTGTTCATTACTTTCACTATTGTCTCTGCCTGTATTTTTATCATCATTTGGGAGAAGCAAGAGAGGAGGAGAGCCGCTAAAAAGAAAGTGAGCGGAATAAGGAAAATGACTGGGAGTATAAGGCTAGTCTGAGGAATGTATGGAATGTAATGAAAGAGATAGTGGAGGAGGGAGTGGAAGAAGAATGGGGCTGTTTCATGGAGTAAGTTATGAAGTGTGCAGAGGCAGTGTGTGGAAGGAGAATAACAGAAGTAAAAGGTATGGTAGTGCATGGTGGAATGAGGAGATGAGTGCAATAGTGGCTGAAAAAAAGCAGGCATATGAGGCATGGTTGCACATAGGTGATGATGAGGCATATGAAAGGCATAGTAAAAAAAGGAGGTTAGTGAAGCATGTAGTGAGGGAGGCAAAGAGAGAAGTGGATGTAAGGTGGAGTAGATACTTGTCTTAGAATTTTAAAAGGAATAAAAAGATGATTTGGAAGGAAGTGAAAAGAGTGCGGAAAGGTGAGTCTGATAGGGAGGAGAGAGTGAAAGAAGCAGATGGGCAATTTCTAGTAGATGAAATAAAGGTGAAAGAGAAATGGGCTGAGTATTTCAAGGAACTGCCAAATGAGTAAGATGATAGAGAGGCAGAGATTGTGGCTGCGGGAAATGAATGGAGAATGCCAATGTTGGGTAATGAAAATGATTGAGAAATAACAAAAGAGGTGATACATTAGGCAATGAAAGCAATGAAAGTAGGTAAAGCACCAGGGATAGATGGGTGTCTTGTTGAATGTTTGCTAAAAGGTGGGGAGGCATTAGTAGACTGAATGGTTAGGTTGTTGAATGTGTGTTTTAGGAAAGGGAGGATCCCAGTCGATTGGAGGAGTGGCTGCTTGGTTCCACTTTATAAAGGGAATGGAGATAAGTATGAGTGTTGTAGTTTTAGAAAAATTAGTTTGCTGAGTGTAGTCGGTTTGGTATTTAAAAGAGTGTTAATCGAGAAAAATAATTAGGAAAGGAACTGAGAAATTGATTAGGGAAGAACAGTGTAGGTTCAGGAGGGGACTAGGATATATGGGTCAAGTATTGTAGTAAGACAGGTGTGTAAGTTCTAGGAGAAATGTAGGGACACATTTTGGGCTTTTATGGATTTAGAAAAAACATATGACAGGGTTGATAGAGAGGAGTTGTGGAGTGTGTTGCGACGATATGGAATAAGTGGAAGTTGACTGAATGAAGTGAAGAGCTTTTACATGAGTAGTAGAACATGTGTGAGAGTTGGGAATGGTATGAGTGATTGATTTGAGGTGCATGTAAGTTATGTCAAAGTTGTGTAATGTCGCCGTGGTTGTTTAATGTGTCTATGGATGGAGTGGTGAGGGTAGTAAATGAAAGTGTATTAGACAGAGGCTTGGAAATAGTGGATGAGGAAGGAAGGTTGTGGAAAGTGAATAAAGTGCAATTTGCAGATGACACAACACTGGTGGCTGATACTGAGAATGAATGAATTGATTAGTGACTTAGTTCGTTAGGGTGTGTGAAAGAAGGAAGTTGAGAGTGAATATTGGTAAAAGTAAAGTCATGAGAAGCACGAGGAGTGTTAATGTTGATAGATTGAATGTAGGAGTGAATGGGAAATTGCTTGAAGAAGTTGAAAGTTTTAAGCATCATAGCTTGCATGTAACAAGGAATGGATGAGTGGATGCGAAGGTAAGTCATAGAGTGAATGAAGTGGAAAAATATCTAGGTGGGTTGAAAAGTGTGATTTGGGAATGAATGCAAAGAGAAGTGTATATGAAAATGTGATTATTTAACTGAGGATGAAAAAACAAGTTGAATGTACTGGAGAAGAGGTGTTTGAGAAATATGATTGGCGTATCTAGACTAGATAGAAGGAGAAATGATGAGATCAGGCAGAGAACGGTTGCTGAAAGAAGGCTGTTGGATAGGTTTGAACAGAGAGTGTTGAGCTGCTTTGGACTCATGGGAAGGATGAGTGATGAAAGAATAGCGACGAGAGTGTGGAGTGCAGAAGTGCTTGGAGTTAGGTCAAGAGGAAAACCTAGCATGCATTGGATGGGTGGCGTGAAAAGGGAATTGGAAGCATATGGAATATCAGTGAAACAGGGAACAGGGTGTGCAAGAGATAGGAATGAGTTGAGGAAGATCGTGCATTGATGACACAGGTCAAAGGGATTTCTCGCACCTGCCAGTTTAGAGAACTGTGATGAACTGGTGTGAGGGGAGTTGCCATGTGATGAAGAGCTGCGGTTGTTGGTCCTCACTGTAGAATATCGTTGGGCTCCTACCATGTGGGTGGCCCAAGCAGGGTGGTAGGGGGGAAATGTGGCAACCCTTTATCCCTAAGGAACTACAAGAAATAGTTGAGGTATATTTGGGTCATGGTAAAAGCGTGTTTCTTGGTTTGGCCACCACCCTTACAAGGGGGAATGGGACCATGTATATGAATGTATGTAGCATTCTCTTATTTCTGCCTTGACCTTAAGCTACTACATTTATTTCTTAATTGGGTCTTTGGTGCCAGAGTCCAATGAGGTCAAGTTTTTTTTTTTTTGCCCGTCCCGGTGTCAAAATCATAATTAGTTATATAAATTATCTTATAATATAGAAATCATGAGACTAGGCTGGGACATTGTGTCTCGCATATATACCATAGCCAGGATCCTATTTTACTTTTTCTTGATCACGATGATGCAATTTCTCTTAACAAAAGTAGGAGGAGTTCTTTTTAGAGGTTTATTTTAGGTTAGGTATAAGTTTGATTAAGCCAAGAAGATGCATAATAAGCATAATTTAAGCATTAAACTGATGTGTGACTGCAAAAGGGATTATCATTAGTGAAAGAGAGAGAAATTATCTCTTTTCAATGGATATTGAGAGTGTTTATCTTCACGTGATCTCTTCTTTTATTATTATTTTTTTTTTAGGTTTGTTATAAATAATTTGCATGTAATCTGTTATGTGATCAGTTTTGCGTCACGGACTCCATTTTCTAGGTAGGGCTAGGACGGCGCCCTCTTGCGAAGGGATTTGGTTTTGACAAGTGCGATCGTTACCCTGAGTGAATCCCTTTCTAACTTCAAACCGTGGTGGGCCGCGAACCCACGTCCTGAAGAATCAAAATCGCGTGAATTACCATTCGGCCACAGGGGCCACTTATGCATCATTTGGAGTAAATTGAAAAAGAAAAAAAAATCCTCCTTAAGAAAACTTACTTGTAACAAGGTGTGAGTAATCCCGGCTGGGCAGGACCCCAAGATTTAGTGTGACCTTTTGAGGGAAAAAACAAGCAAACATTCAATGAAAAACTGTTGTTTGTCTTGAAATAAGTGAACGTTTTCCTAATATAATGAAAGAGAAATGTATTTTTCATATTGTTGAGTAGCAAGTATGATGTTTATTAACTCTCGTCGAGACTAGTTAGGAATAGATTGGTTATATTTGGTTTACCTTTTGCTCAATGACTGGGAGTCACGTGGCGTTTGCGTATAATTCTATGCTGTTTATGCTATTTATTTACCTGGGCTGTCAAATTCCGGTAGAATGCGTATACCTCTCAGTCTTGCAAATTCCAAAATGTCAGAAATATTTTGAGGAGTGTAGACATGATGTGGGCTGAACGCACCTATTCCACTACGAAAAAATAAGTCGTGTTTATACACAATATTGATTTTACTTATCTTATATGCAATCTTTGTATTAAAAAAAAAAAAAAAAGAGCTGAGACTTGGCGACCAAACAGACAATATAATCATGAGAACTTATATTGATGTAATATATTAAAGTGCTTAGATTAGCCCAAAATGCAGAATGGGACTCTTTTCGAGCGGCCTGTTTAGCGACGAAATGACCCCTTTACTAAATAAAGAATAGGTTAATTAACACTAACCTAACCAAGGTTAGGCTAGGTTCGGTTAGATTAGTGTTCCTTAACCTTCTTTTTATTTAGTTAAGGCGCCTTTCACGGCGCCAAGAGTGCCACACCTAAACGGCAGTGCCAAAGAATACCCAACCCCACAAAATGTGTTGTGATACTGAGAATTCCTACCTTAATTTAGGAAACACTTCACTGACGTAAGGAAAGCTTGGATCATCGACAATGTGCCAGTGAAAGACGTTGAATTTATTCATTGCCATCAAGTCTAATGTTTCCAGTATTTTATTCACGGAAAGATAGTGTCTGGAGGTATCCAGCAGCAAACCTCTTGAAAATAAAAGTGTAAAGATCTTTATGATATCCATAGTGCTTATTCTTCATAGTGCTTCTTAGCACTCTATAGTATATATGCTTATATATCATAACTAATATTACTACAAATATAGAAAAACATTAGTGACAAATGGAATCCTTTTTTTTTTTTTTACATCATTCTCCACTACATTTGGAAATGAAGTAATTAATATTACTGCTTATTATTGTATGCAAATTGTTGAACAATAAGATAATATATATATATATATATATATATATATATATATATATATATATATATATATATATATATATATATATATATATATATATATATATATATATATATATGTGTGTGTGTGTGTGTGTGTGATTACCTAATTGTGATTACCTAATTGTGTTTACGGGAAAGAGCCCAAAGCTCGTATCTTCCCGTCTCCTGATCGGTTCCATTTTAGACTTAGTGATACTTATCGTACCTGTCCTTAAAACTATGGATTGAGATAGCATTAACTACCTCCTCGCTTAGCCAATTCCAATTATCAACTACTCTTACACTGAAAAAGTATTTCCTTACATCCTGCAAAGAAGTTTTCTTACGAAGCTTCAAACTATGACCTCTAGTTCTAGATCCAGCCATATCGTCTAGATCCGTGTGTGTGTGTGTGTGTGTGTGTGTGTGTGTGTGTGTGTGTGTGTGTGATTACCTAATTGTGTGTGTGTGTGAGTGTAATAACCTAGCTGTGCTTACGGGAAAGAGCCCCATGCTCGTAACTAACCGTCTCGCGGTTGGTTCCATATTTGTACTTAGTGATACTTATTATATGTGTCCTTAAAACTATGGATTGAGTTAGCATTAGCTATCTCCTCGTTTAGCGAATTTCAGTCATCAACTACTCTTACACTGTGTATGTATGTGTGTGTTCACATGTGCTTCCTGTCTTATGTACCTGAAGCTGAAACGTGGGAAGTCCATTATTTGGGTGGAATTGACATTATAGGCAGACCCACTTGGAACAAGTAATTGGGAAAAGGACTCCAAACCTCTTAGAATTCCCCAGATGCTCTTTGCTAGTATAGTGCCAACACCAGGGCTATCTGGAGTGTCAATCTGGAATGAGAAATTGTGAGAACAAAATGCTAGCTGTAAAGAAACATTAGATAATGTGGAGGATATCATGAACGTGTTATTAATGCAGTACGAGAATAATGGTTATTTACTTTGTGAGTACAGACACCTTTCTAATAGAAAGCAAGTCTTGTCCAGAAATTGTTTTGATTCTTATTTCTATAAACCTAAAAATATATCTATAGCTGTGTCCTGGCTATATCTTCATAAACATGATTATATCTGTATAATATATCCCCAGGGTGCCCGCATCAACTGTATATAAATTGACCATTTTGATCAATAAAGTAGATCTGCTACAAGTCTTCAAAATGTAACCTCTTTGTTTTACTCCCGCACAGCATATTTATCGGTCAGATAATATAGCATATAGTTGAGTGAATATCATTATTATTTGCAAAATTGTTTTTCAATGTACAAATTTTAAATCGCATATAATTAAGTTTGCTAATAAGA